>JAYECN010242730.1:0-77562 GCA_035222435.1 Microcambeva ribeirae
TGCACCAGCCGCGGGCTCTGCTGCGGCGCCCGCGTCCCCATCCCCGCTCGTGCTGCTGCAGCTGTGTCACCAAGCCCAGGCCCCAGGGACAGCGCTCCCGAGCTGCCTAGTGCTTCCTAGGGAGAGGCAGGGGAAGGGGAGCGAAAAGCAGGACCCGGGGAGGTCCAGCTGTTTTCTGCTCTCTCTAGGGCTAACGGGGCTGTGGGGCCCTCATGTAGTTTCTGTTGCCATTTGTTCCGGTTGCAGTATGTACATGTGTCTGTGCACCTGGGGACGCACTCCTGTGCTGAAGGACTTGGGCTTTTCTGTCAACTTTCTCTTATTTGGCCTTTTCCCCTTTCCAAATCTTTCCCCTAAAGCCAGTTGTTATTCTCTCCCCACCCTATTTTATTTTTATTTTTTTTTTAAAGAAGAGACTGCTTTCAGGCTCTCCTCTGTGTGCTCCTGTAGATTTTGGGTCCCTATCTTTTCACCTTGGTCTCTGTTGTATTATCTCTTTTTTTCCTCACAGAAATCCTTCTTCCCTCTCTCTCAGACCTCTTCTCCGAGTGGCTCTTTGGAATAGTTGTAATAATATCAATAGTTCCAGCTTGAGAAAATGTACGAAGCCTCGTAGCTTCCTACTCACTTCATTAATAGGTACATGCTTATCCCCATTTTGCAGGTGGGTAGACAGACATAAGAGAAGTAGTAACTTCTGCAAAGCGTTGCAGTGATTTTGTGACCAGCGGGCTCGTGAGCACGGGAGAGATGAGTCCTGGTTGTCTGATGTAAATGCTGGGATGCTGTCTCTGGGAGATGGACTTCCCGGCTGGTGTTCTCAGCGTCATCCTGGGCTGCTCGTCTTTCATTCATCGCTCCTTTCATGTTATGTTTCTGTGACCATATAGTCCCTTTTGCCCTGTCCCCCGTGCTGTGCTGATCCCCGGTCTGCTAGGGGGCTCAAGGGGGCTGCCGATGGATGCCGAGTGCAGGGCGGCCCCGGCAGTACTTGCTGATCAGACGGTGTGTTCAGGGTGCTCATCTGATTCTCGTGTGTTGTTTCCCTTTCCTGTTTGTCTCCTCTGCTGTCCTTAGTCAAGTCCACTCGGGGTAGGAATTGCTGCCAGGGTGTTTTTATTTCCAGTTTCACAGCTTCTACCCTTTTTCTTCTAGGGGAGCCTTCTCTGTGGTCCGCAGATGTGTAAAGAAGAGCTCTTCACAGGAGTATGCTGCAAAAATCATCAACACCAAAAAACTGTCAGCTAGAGGTTGGTGTCCTGTTCTGCTTGCTTGCTTTTATTAATGGAAGGCATTTGACTAGAGCTAAATTGTACTTACTTTAAGGGATGTGGAGTTGGTTGTCTTGGTCATTATTTATATGTTACAAAATAATCGACCTGCATGTCAAATAGGAGATGGAAAGGAGGCAGCGTAAGATGATCGAAGAACCTCAGTCTCTGGAAGCAGGCACTTTCTGAAGCGAGGTTATCTGTGTGGGTTTTTGTTTGTTTGTTTTGTTTTGTTTTTTTGTTGTTTTTCTTTTTGATATCTTTCCTTTGAGAGATGAGGTGGAAGTATAGAAGACTTATCTAGAGATGTGTGTACCAATCGCTCATGTAATTGTTGCAGATTGATTTTGCTGAATGACTTTTCTACTTGGGAGATCTGTTTTGTCAGAAGAAAAGTGATCTTGAAGGATAGTTGGTATAGGTCTTGCTCTTTTCAGGTTGTAGCTGATTGTAGTGGTGGTGGGTTTTTTGTTTTTTGTTTTTTGTTTTTTTTTTTAAATCAAATTTCTCTTTAAAAACAAAAGTAGTTGGGTGGAGAAATCTTGTACATTTTATTTTTCAGCAGGTTAGTTCTAATATTTCTTGCTTGCCTCAGCTTCCAAAGTTTTCAAAAACCTGAACCCAGGCACCTGGTTTAAGAAAAGAGAGATAATATGAACTATGTTCTTACAACTTTTCCAGGGACATATATATGTATATGCACAAAGTGTAGTGAATCTTCCAGTGTGTAGGGAGTATGTACAGGAGATCCTTTGGGTTTGACAAAATTTACAGGTTAGGTGCTTTGTTGTCTTATTAGTTGAGTGGAGGG
Source organism: Microcambeva ribeirae (assembly GCA_035222435.1). Taxonomy (NCBI): domain Eukaryota; kingdom Metazoa; phylum Chordata; class Actinopteri; order Siluriformes; family Trichomycteridae; genus Microcambeva; species Microcambeva ribeirae. The sequence continues at coordinate 2,083 of JAYECN010242730.1, forward strand.
CTTAGACAGTTAGGGGGGGTGATGGAGAAGTGAAACATAAGCAGAAGGAGGAGGCACATGAGTTTGATGATAAAGATTTAGAAGTGAAGAGTGATCTGTCTGATCCCTTAAAAAGTATGATACACTGTTTCTCTTGTGGCAGAATATGAAATGTGATGATAAGAAGATGACTTGAAGTGTGACAAATAATTTCCATTTACTGTAGTTTACATGGAGAAGTAGTAACACAAGTGAAGAGAGTGTCAGTGACGAAGGAGGATGATTTTCAGAATTCTAGAGCTTAAGTGTATGTGATTTGTTTTTTTTTTTTTTTTTTTCCTTAGTATCTAGCCCGAGTAAAGTGCGAAGTCATGTTGGGGACGGAACAGTGGTGCCTTGGATGGGTTGGGAGAAGGAGGAGGCTGCCGAGCCTGTGTGAATTGGCATCTCCTCTGCGGTCAGGTGACAGTGCCCACTGCAGTAGGTGGGACACCCAATCTCTTCCGTTCAAAATTAGTTCAATTTGATATGGGAGAGGCCCGAAGGGCGGTTTTGCTTTGCTCACGGCCATTATGCCGTGTTCTCCCTGCAACGTTCCCCGTCCATGCTGTAGCTAGGACTAACATTCTGGAGAGCCACCCTCCTAGGTGGAGGTGGACACACGCCTGCTTAGGGAAGGGAGAGGTTAGCTCAATAAACTCCTTGCGAATGAGAAACCATTTTCTCACAGAAGGGATGGTATTGAAATTAACTGTGGTAGAGATAAGAGAAATGAGGAACATTGCAGGACTAATAGAGTCATAACAAAATTCAGAAGCATATCACATATCTGAAAGAAGTAGAAAATGTGATTGTGTCAGATTTGAAGTGTTTGAGCAGCTAGTGAGTTACGGAGGGAATAATATATGGATTTTAATTGCTTTTTCATATTAAGGTGATGACAGTTTTATGAATCACAAAATAGGAGAAGTAACTATGGGTGAATACCGGCTATGTTCTCATCTACTGCTTCTGTATTTCACACCTGCCTATCAGTAAATGAATTGGGGATACTAAGTTGGTCCTCAGGCGCTTAACTTTGCGGATAAAGCATTTCCAGCTCCCTCAAGGTATGGTTTAGATAGAGGGCAGTTTGGGGATGAGCCAAGAAACAAAAAGTGTGTTTATGCTAAAACAGAGTAATACCCGAAACAAGCAGTAGTCAGTGACTAGGTTTTCTTGAAGTCTGAGAACTAAAGAATCAGCATTTAAATTGAAAAGTGTGTGGGGGGGGCTGACTTCAGCTGAGTGTGTAGGTTCATCGGTAATTCCAGCTGCGTTTCCTGATAGCTCAAGTGGTGAGTATGAGAGGGGACCAAGCACCAGGTGCCAGCGTTGATATAGGATCTTAGCAAATTCACCTTGGAATGGCTCTTTAAAGCACTGAGGGAAAAAATAAATGCTGTTCATTCATTGCAGCTGTAAATCGGAGATTAGAGAGATTGGGTCCAGCAACCTGGAAATGGACGATTTGGACAATGACGTTGTAGAAAGCTGTCTTCCGCAGCAGGGAGCTGTGGTATTAATTCGGTGGTATCCTGGTTATGCCTGATGCCTCCTTTCCCTGAGCTAGCGCTTCTCCGCAGCGATGCCACGTGCCTGTCTGGCTGGGGGTGCGCGCTGGGATGTCCCTGCGCTGCCGGGGTGTCCCTCTGCTGCGGCTCTGCACCTGCCTCCCACGCTCTCCGTTGGGTTTCAGGCTTCGTGTAGCTCCAGAAGAAGATTCCTTCAGCATTGCTAAACTGGATGTCGTGTACCTTCTGCAGTTTAGTTGGAACCTGCAACTCCCCCAGGTAGTAAGAGCTGCTTTGCCAGCCAGCAGCAGGCTGCTGGCAAGGAGAGCAGCCCCTCGCTGCTTCGTGTGAGTTTGGCCCACTGTAGAGCTTTCCTTGACGGTGTCTGGGAAGTGGTAACAAAGTGTTGCCCTCCTTCCACAAATACTTCTTGTTACACATTTTTTTTTCAAGACCTTTCATGAACAAATAGTACGTAGCTAATGGGGAAGTGCTGAATAGCCTGATACACGTAACTGAAAAGGAGAAAGAGGAACACTTGAGGGCAAATTGTATGTGTTTAAACCCTTCTCTCTTACTTGGCATGTTTATCAAACCAGTCTTTCAAAGCAGTAGCCAGCTGAAGAGGCTTGATGCCCTTACAGGGCTGCTCTTTGAAAGCAGGGAGAATGAGTGTAGTGCTGCTAGTTATGAAGAGCAGTGCTCAAGACTTCAACCCAGTCTGCTTCATCTTTTGAAGAACAGGAAGTCAGATGTTGAGAGGAGAGTCTCTGTTTGAGGTTTGCCTTTTTTTAAGATGCCTATTCTCTCTCTCTCTCTTTTTTTTTTTTAAGTATATATCAAGTTTGACTAGGTTAAAATTCACATTTGGGCTTTAAGAACTGTTTAATACAGTTTATGTTGTGTGGATGCATAGGACTGCCCAATGAAGAGATGTTTAATGTTAAGTAGGGGCCAAATGCATGTGGAAAGGGGAGAAAAATAGTCTTTGCCTTAGTCAGCTTTCAGCTGACATGTAAGAGCAGTGGTTATTGCACATGTGGGAAATACAATGCCCCAGTCATCTGGAATTCCTACGGGATTGAACATGCAGGCTTTCAGCAGGGCTGTGGGCAGAGGGAAGTAATAACTGTAATTTGTGGGAAGTTTTCTTGTGGGTGCCCTCAGATTACTTTTTAACTATGAAAATTCATAGAAAGTAATGCTTTAATTCCTGGGCAGTGATGAATTTTGGATCATTATAAGCAATTAGTATATTCAAATTAAAAGAGAAGCAATAGATTTTTCAGAGACATTTCCAGGATTTGACTTTCCAATAATAGAGTGTCTTTGTTTGGGAGAAAGTTTCTTGAGGGTGGTGATGGAAGACCCAATTATCACTTATTTTAAGATTTGCTACCCCAAATGTGTTTTAGAAGATGGTCCTGTATTGGAAAGAGGTAGGCAGGGATCCTTCCTGTGATAGTTCTTAGGATATTATTCATATCTTGCACCTGAGTAGTGTGTAACAATCCTACTACCAGGTTTAGGGAACAGATATTTTTTTTGGTTCTTGTATTTTTGGGAAATCTACGTGCACTACATCTGTTGCTAAATTTGCCTGCTACTGAAAATCTGTGTCTTTGAACAAGGGACGTCCCTTGTGGAAAAAACAAAGAGAAGCGTCTTGCACGCCAGGCCCCTTCCCTCCTCTCGTCCTCTTGCCTGCGCCCCAGAATGGGGAGGTGGGTTCTCTCCCTGCTCTCTGTCTCACTCAGAAGCGAACTTAAAAAGGAGATCTAAATTTGCAGCCTCCCTGCTTGACTTTGCTCCTGCAGGAGATTATGTGGGTTGCGGGAGGAGCGGGGGATGGCTGCTGTGTACCAAGCGCTGATACCAAGCATCTCTCCAGTTCAGCTTCCCTCCCGTAGCTCGCTCGCCCCGGCCACCGGCTCCTTGGCCGCTCCCGACTGGGCTTTGGTGTCTTTCGCGGGCGGCTGACAGCGGTTACCCCGTGCTGGAGCACTGAGCTCGGATGCTACCAGGGATGTTTAGCCGCATCCGTCCCTGCCCTCTGCTGTGGCAGCTTTGTGTGTGTGTTCTTAGCCCGCGGCTGAGTTGGGCTCTTGCCTGTCCCTGTGGCTGGCAGCTCTCCGTGCCCCGTGGGCGAGAGCGAGGCGGCCATGGTGCCCTGCAGCCTCGTGCGGGCGAGGGCAGCCCGTGCCGGCTGCAGCACAGGCTCTGTGCAGCGAGCAGCGTCCCGTGGTGTCTGCGGGCTGGGCATGAATGTCCTTTCTTGCAGAGACAGCAGATCAAGCCATGTGTGCTCGGCTGCGCTTGCGGAGCTGCCGAATGGGGTCTGCTCGTGTGGTGTGGGAGAGCGGCCGCCCTTCCCGCGGGCCGGGCCTCGGGTGAAGCGCTTTGCTGCTCGCGCGGCCCCTGCGCGCTGGGGTTGCAGAGACGCTGTGCCTAGGGCCGTGTGGGAGGGGAGCTGCAGCGCTCGCCGCACACGTTTTGGGAGGCCCTTTGGCGCGCGGGGGACGGGGGCGGCACGTGGCTCGTGCGGCGGGCGCGGGGCCGCTGCGAGCGCAGCGGGCATGCGTGCGGCGCGGGGCTCGGCGCTGATGTCATGAGCCGCAGCCTTCCTCCCACCTCCTCTGCCTCCGTCCCGCCGCGCCGCTCCGCAGGGAGGGCGCGGGGCTCCGCGTGCCGCTGGAGCGGAGAGGTGGCGCCTGCCGAGCTGGCTGTGCGATAAAGGGGAAAAAGGAGGGGAGAGAGACCCTGATGCTGCACATGTGGGGGTCTTGGCAGTGGGTGAGGGGATGCAGGGCCGGCCGTGGCGTCTCGCTGCCCCAGCACTGTGCCCTGCCATGGCGGGGGCGCCAGCGCGGAGGGCAGGAGGAGGGCGCCGGGGCTCTGCTTTTGCTCCGGCCCCAGGCTGCCTTCCTCCCTCTGTGGATGGCCGTGATGGTTGGGGTTACCCCAGGTTGCCTCTCAGTTTACGCTGTATATTTTATAAAGGAGCTGGAACACGGCAGGCAGGATTTCAGCTCGTGCCTGGCTTCTCCGTGGTCACACCGGGTTTTAAATTACCGGCATTAACAATAGGGGGGGGCAAGGGGCACACAGATTGGGCAGGAGCTCCCAGAGCCTCAGCATGAGCTTGGAGAGGGGGCCTTGGCAAGAGAGTCAGGTTTCTCTTTTCCCAGTAAGAACTGGATTTGCGTGTAGAGGAGAAGTGATTAGACTGCTTCCTGCACGTGTCCCGAGGGCCCTGGCTCTAGAGCACGGACCCGGGTCCGTGAGCCACGGCTGAAGTACCTGCAGGTGCCCCTGGAGCAGCGCGGGCCCGTGAAGCGCGCTGGGGGCGCCTGGCCAAGGGAGGGCTGCTCGCAGCCCTCCTAGCGAGGGTGCAGCGCAAAGGCTGCGGTTGTGTTGCCTTTTGGAGTGGAGTGTGGAAATTTCCCTGCCTCTGGATTTAATCCTTCTCTGGATAGTGCTAAAACCGTCTCTGCCAGTGAGGACTCTTATCCGTGGATCATAAGGATATTTCCGGAGAGCGCTTTTTTCCCCTTTCCACAAAATGGCAGGTTATTATCACAGCTGTTCCCCAGACAGGACCACGACAACCCTGCCTTTGCCACTCCCTGGAAGGATTTTAGTTTTTCTGACCCTTGCAGATTGCAGAATTAAAGCTTCAGCTCCATGCAGCCTATAGGCAGGTACCTAAGTGGAGACACTCTTTAAAAGGAGAGCATGCTAATATAAAAATTAATCTCTCTACTCTGTCACCTGTGAGCACCACCTGCCTGTCAACCGCAGGGGCATCATCTTTTCATTAATTCCTGGTCAGTGCCTGTTTTGAAGTTTCAGGATTTTTTTTTTTTTGTCCTTCTTCTCTACTTGAAATCTCCAAGATTTTATCATAATGATAGAGTTTACCAAAGACGTTACTTTACCAGGGCTCGACTGCAGAGTGAACTATTGTTTCTGAGGGTAAAGGGGCAGTATTAGCTGGCAGCCAGTGTCGCTAGTGTAGGAAAGAAGCATTGAACATTGCAAAAAGAAATTGGGAGAATCTCGCCTTGCTCTGGCCTGTGCCTGCAGCAGAACTAATGTCAGTGTAAACTGTTTGGCGCGGTAATCGCGGGGTGGAGAGAACAGAGGTACAGCCAGGATGATCAGTATCTGATCAGCAAATGCATACTTAAATTTTATTTATTTATTTGGAATGTGTAGAGGAAATGTTAGCCTGCAACTTAAACAATGGTTGTTCCTGCTGGTTGTTATTACAATAAGCCTAATGCAGGGTCTTGTTGGCTTAGAGTGACCTCAGATTTTCTTCCATGCCTCTTCAATTTAACCTCTCTCTAAATATCACTATATGCTGCTGTTATGGCTCCCCAAGCACTGTGGTAGTGCTGCTTGCACACGTTCTGGAGAACTGTAGCAGAAAACCTCGGAAGGAATAGGCTGGCAGTATCTTAAACAACAGCATTTTGGACACAGAAGGTAACTAAGGATCAATGGGGCATGAATTTAGTTTTCTGAGGCCATAATAGCTATAAAATTTTGTTACCACATAGTTTTTCTTCCACCTGTTCTCCCCGGCGCTCTCTTTTTCTCTCATTTCAGTGTTGAGCTTATTTTGAGTGTTTGGTTCTCTGTGTTTTCTAGGAATTCTAGTAATCTGTAATGCTTTGATTTAAAACACTGTTTTAGTGATGCTGGTTTATCTTTCTCCTCTTACTCCTCCTCTTCCTCTTCTCCTAGAGAATATTGAAGAACTCCTGTTGCTTTCGCCTTGTAGGGGAGCAGACTAGGAAAGCTGGTTGTTGGTGCTAGTAGCTAATTCCTGACAAACCTGAAAATAATTCAGGAATGTAAGGAGAACTGGTTCAAGTTGTATTTTGTGTTTTTATATGACGGGGTCATGAAGATGGGAGATAACTAGGGCTTGGCTCCTTGTGTCACAATCTGCCTAGCTTGGTTCTGGCAGAGTCGGAAGGAGAATTCCCCGTCTCTGAGATGTGACTTGAGTAAATACGATGACCTTTCAGAGAATGCCTGCGTGCGTGTGCGTATAGATGTGATACTGCACTCTCAGCACTTTCCTGTTATGTTCTCGAGAGAGCTGCATATCTCTCCTCAGCGGTGACCTGCCGTTCTGGTCTTGGGTGCGGAGCTGCCGTGTGGAGTGAGGCCACTTGCGAGCAGCTGCAGCACCGGCCTGTCCCGTCTGTTCTGCGGCTGGAGTCTGCGTGGCACTGACACTGGGACGAGTCCAGATTAGCGTCCTGCTTCTGAGAAAAGAGTTAGCCAGCCCTTTCCCTTTGCTAAAGCGCACAGGTAGTTTGGCTGTTAAAAACAAGGTCCCTTTTCAGGGCTAGCAAAGGTAGCATCCCTTTTTGGAATGTCGTTGTTAGCATGATTCTCTGGCAGGGTCCTGAAAATAGAGCCGAGAGCTGTCTTGGAGAAGAGACGAGATGTTGTGGGAATGAAGATAGATAATTTAAGAGAAAAGCAGAAATGATCCAATTGGATCTGTGGGGAGGGAGGGTGCTGGCAGAGCCGGTGCTGGGAGCGGGCACGGCTCCGTGGGCCCGGCGGCCCCGCCAGAGCTGCTGCCCTATGGCCGGGCGCCGCTGCCGCGATGACCGTGGCAAACAGGCGCAGACAAATTTCCCAGATGCTCATGAGCCACAGGATTCAGCTTTCTCATAGGAGGGAGAGGAGGGCAGGAAGAGGGCGACGAGGGCAGGGTGATGGTCTTTTCAGGAAGGGCAGCGTCCCGGTGAGAAATACCAGACTTGCTGCCCTTCAGCCGCCGGGGCGGAGTGACGCTCCTCCAGCCTGTGCCTGGCTGCGGCTCTGGGTAACGCTGCTCTGAGGGCAGCTGCTGTGGGGAGAGCGTGAGTGCTCTGCTTTTGGCACAGGAAAAGTAAGAAGCATAAGATCCAGAGATCCTACTTTTTTTTTTTTCTTTTTTTTCTTCTTCTTTTTTTTTGAACTTTTTCCCCTCAGAGGGGTGCAAATAATGAAGTTGCAGTGTTACCCCCAAATTTCAGATCATTGAATACGAAGCTAACTAGCCTTCAGTAGTGATATCGGCAGCAAAGGCTTCTGACAGTGAAAATGGCTGACATAAAGCCATGTTAACATTGTTAGGGCTGACATGAGTCTTGAGCTTGTGTGCTGTCTTTACCCTTCTCTTCGCAGAGCTGGAGTGGTGCCTCTCTGTATTGGAGCTGATACCATGGTGGAGCCAGGATACCTTTTTACGATCTGCAGCTCCTTTCTAGAAGGGGGTGTCCAACTTATATCAAAACATCTATTTATAAAATCAGAAATTCCTATCTGCAGAAGTGAATTGGCTTTCCCACCAGCCCAGATGCCAGTAGGCTTTTTAAGCCTTAGTGAGTAAGGGTTGTGGATGGGCACAAAAATGTTAAAGCTCCAAAACCATGTTCTGAGAGCTTGTGGAAAACTTTCCCTGACCTCCATCTTCTTTTCCCTTCTTGTTAAATCCCTTCTTGTGCTGGACTTTGGCTTCTCTTTAAAGCCATGGGAGTTGGCTAGTGTAGGCAGTAGCATGTCTAGTTGTGTAATTCAATATTTGGAGGTGCTTTATCTTTTGTTGTACTGGTGTGGATGGTGGTGATAGCTGTGAAGAGGGACATGTCATTTCTTGATGATGCACATAACTCTCCTTTGAAGGAGAAGGTTTTCTCAGTGAGAAAAGAAGAGGTCTGATACTGCAGTGAGATCTCTGCAGTATCAGACCTGGGAGAAGAAGAGAGGGAGAAGAGCTATCAATCTTTCAACTTGAATTCACCCTCTCTTTTATTTTTTGTGTTTCCTTCCTCCTCCTTCCTTCTTCCTTTTACAGGTGGGACTGAGCAAAGCTTAGCTCAAGAAGGTAAGTTTTATCCCCCACTCCTCTTGGAGGAGATTATTTCCTGGAATGGCTTTTTTTGTTCCAAATGCTCCTTCCATTCCAGAGAGGTTTGCAGTTGGCAGCATTGCTGCTGACTGAGGGATCTCCGTGTCTGCGCAGCAGATTATAGCCAGTGTGTATAGCTGCCTGCTGCTACGGAGATGATGTGTGTGCTGAACCTGCTGCCGTGCTTGCTGCTACAGACTTGACGTCATGCACCTGACTTGAAGAATGAAATATGATTTCAGATGGATAGCTGTCCAGTGCTTGCTCTGGGACACACGTATTAGATGCACGCTTCAAATAGCGTGGGTGCCCTGGAAGCCCTTGCTGAGAAAACAACTTGTTAAATCTCTTCTTGCGTTGGTCTCCAGAGCTTGCCAAATACATCTAGCGTTTCTACTGTAGTGGAGCAGCTGCCATTCTGAAAGTGTGCCCATGCATCTCCCCCCGCCCCGTGTCAAAGCATATAACGTTTCACGGGTGATGGGCCAAGGAATTGCCAAGGGTGGCTGGGGATAAGTAGACATGAAAGAAAGTTGTCTTCGGTGCCCCCTGTAAGCGCCGGAGCTTGGAGGAAGGTTGTTCTTTGAGGCTGACACTGAGTACAGCCTGGTAATCCCAAGCGGGGAGTCTGGTGTTGCCCAAAGAGTTGGTGTGCTGTTAAGCTGAATTTTGCCTGCCTTGGGGCCTCTGAATGTAAGCGTTGGATATCGAATGTCCTCCCTTGAGATTGTGGTGGAAAGATTAGAAGAGTTGTGTGGAGCTTTAGTTTGTAACCAGTGCCAGTGCAGAGACAGAGCTCGTGCAAGATGTATTGCTGCGGTGCAAGTTAAGGTAGTGATTCATAGTTCTTGTGTTTCAATATTCCTGATTTGGCAGCTGCAGGATTGAAAAGTGACTTCCAGCACTGCCCATTTTTGTTTGATTTGTATTTCCTCTGGCCTCGAATCTGCCAGCTCTGCATACTGGGATACTGCGTTGAGTCTGCTGCTTGTTATAAAGTTGCCCACAGTAGAATTCTCAGTGTTGCGTGATACTGAGCAACGGTCCACCATCCTCTCTGGCTGCGTTTGAATTGCTCTTGCCTTTAAGATGAATCATGTAAAGGGGTGAAATGCTGATCAGCTCATCCTTTGTGTGGAGCACGTCTATGGCAGTAGACTAGGCATCAAGCTCTGCTAACCCACTGGTTCGTCTCCTCCAGACGGCCCTGTTCAGCATCAGAGATGGGGAAAAAGAGGAACAAGGTAGTTTGCTTTTTTGGTAACCATTACCAAATATTGCTGCCAAGCCAGGTGAGCGTGGCTGCTCTTGGCCGTCTACGCTGCCGCAGAGCTGGCTGTCCAGCTCCCAGCAAGCGCCTTGTGCCGCGTTAACTCTTTGGGGCTCTCTGCGCTTGCTTCCTTAGTCGTCCCGAAGCTCAGTTAAAGCTTTCCCTCCTACCTCCTCGCAAGTGATCAGGAAGTTTCTCAGCTTTCGTATTGATTTTTCAGCCTCTCCATCTCCCTGATGAAATGCTTATGGAAGTTCTTGTTTGGAGAAAAAACAAACAAACAAACAAAAAAAAACCAGCAAAACCTCCTTCCCTGTATTGAAGCAGAACTCGTATCTGCCCCATGAAATTTGCTCCTCCGGAGCGGGACTGGGGCGAGTATGGGGAGGAGGCAGCAGGCAGCTCTGCTGAGCCGGGCGAATTCGTGTTCTTCCTTCTGCACCTCCGAATTCCTCGATCCTGCATTGCAGTGACTTGGCGCTGCTGAGCCCTGCTCCTGGCCACGCAGTTAGCGGGGCTGCCAGCCAGCTGGGGCTGATGCTGATGGAGCCTGTTCAGCCAGACCCGCTGGCAGAGGGTGACTGGGTGCTGGGGGCACAGTGAGCTCCCGGGGGCTCCTGCATCCGCCCGCGCGCTGCCAGCCCCGCGCGACGTGGGCTCGCGCAGGGCCCTGGGGAGGCAGCCCTGTGCCGCGGGAGCTCGGCCTGCCGCGGCTCTGCTTTGAGAGGGTTCATCTGCAATGCAGCTGTTAGCGGGGAAGTTCTGTAAATCAAGAGGGAGGGAGCGCAAGTGAGCCTGGTGTCCGCAGTCATGGCTGGGTCCTCCTCGCAGCACAGGGAGGCTTGTTCAGAGGATCCTTGTGGGTAGGGGTGGCGGCACAGCCCATAGGAGCCCCTTCTTTCCGTGCCCCTGTCCACGCAGGGGCTGCAGAGGGTGTGAAAAAGTGCGGTGGGCACCAGTCCTGGAACTGGAAAATCCTGTCGTGCTTTTCCCCTCCCCTCACTCCTCCGCCAGGTGTTTACCCAGGGCTGCTGCTGTCAGGATGTCATTGCTGCCGCTTAGCCCGGATGTCCTGTTCCAACGAAGTGCTCGTGAGCTCCTGCACGCGACTCGGAAACAGCGCGTTGGTGAGCCGCGCGTTGCAAACGCGCTCTGCTGCGCGCCGCGGGCCGGCAGCCGGGCCCGTGCGAGGGCCGGCAGGGAGGAGGCCCTTGCACAGACTGCCTGGGGCTCTGCCCATCCTGGAAGCACCTCCAGGATGATCTGCGGGTTCCTGGCCTGGAGGTTCTGAGGATTTCCAGGTGAAGAAAGTGCTCGGTGGTCTCTGCAGTGAAGTGGCTGGGACGCTTGCTACCTGCACACAGATCTGTGGAGGGCTGCGGTGCCCAGCAGGCCCCTCGTCAAGGAGGCAGTGGCTGGGAGAGGGCACGTGCGTGTCCCACTGGGGTGCAGGACGTGCGGCATTCCCTGGCTTTTGTCCGCCTTCTGCCCTCTTTTCCTGCATTTAAAACTCTTCTGGGGAGACTTTGCTGGGGGGTTTCTTCCAGTTCCTTTATTTCTACTTGCAAAAGCAGCTCCTATTGACAGTCATTGTTGATACAGGAAAATGTTTTGTAACTCGCCACCTGCTTTTCCTCCTCTCTGCTTCCTCTCTGTGTCTCTGTTTGCCCGGGCATCCGTCGTCCTCTGATCATAGCTGAATTGCACTAACCGTGTCTAAGCAGCCCTCCCTCCCCTTGTGCTGAGGGACTGGCTGACTTGTTGTAAGCAGTTATTTTTAGGGTTTGCTTCCTGGGATGTTCTACCCGTGGCCAGTTATGGTGATGAAAATGTCACCGAGACGCGTAAAGGACTCCCAGCTCATTGCTAGCGTGCCTGCTGTTTCTGGCGCCCCGCCGTGCCCGGGCGCCTGAGTCCCATCCCGCCGCATCACCTGCGGGCCGGGCGGCAGCGGGCCCGGCTCCGGGGCAGTTGTCCCTGCCCTCCTCCTTTTGTACGTGGGGAATGTCAGTGCTGCGGAGCTGTGTGCCCGGTACGCAGGGCTCTCCCGAACAGGCAATAGGGGAGTGAGTTACTTTTTTGCCCTGTTTTCAGTGTTTAAAATAAAAAATCCGCCCCCCTACAAATGGTTACAGCTGATCTTTATGGCAGCTATCTCTAACCAGCAAAGCATGTGCATAATACGGGCAAATTGCAAAGCCTAAGTGAATGAAGCCAGGGTTGACCACATGTGGTCCCTGGTGCCAAGATTGGCTTCAGGAGCACCTGCTTCTTTCTCTTGGGTTGTTTGTCCCCTTCTCTGTATTGCAGCAGGCACCATTTCTTTTCCTTTCTCTTCTCCTAGATCCAGAAACTAAGCTCTGAAAAAAAAGCTTCAGAAAGGAGATATTTAAATGGTGGGGACGGGTTTCTCAGAGTGGCCGTGAAACCGGCTGCTTGGGTACAGGTTGAGAGGGCCTGTGGGGAAGGAGCGGCGCCGGTGCTGAGCAAAGCGCGCGCGGAGCCGTGCGGGGCGGCCCTCGCCCTGGCACGGGGGCACAGAGACCCGCAGCAGCGGCAGGGAAATGAGCCCATCGTCCGCAGAGCTGCGCGTCGGGGTCGAGCCGCGGGACTGCTCGGGGCAGGAGGCAGCGCCCACGCCCCTGACTGCTGGGTGCGCTTGCTGTGCTGCTCGGTGGTGCCGTTTGCTCTTTTGCACGGAGGTGTTTTGGTAGGTCTGATACAGGTGATACCTGATGCAGAGCATACCTGCGTTTTAAGTCTTTTCTCACTCAAATTTATTGGGAGCTTGTTCTGTATTTACAGCTTTAGCTGCTTAATTTAAAGTTATTCCAGTATCACTAGGGGAGCTTAGTCCTAAAATTGATATGTTTGGCCAATCTTTAATTACTGTAATCCCCTGAGAATCTCATTGTTAGGAAAGCATATTTCAGGAGATGTCTGATAGTTTCTGGAGCAGTTATTCAGCACTCTGGTGCAGAACTCTTTGCCTGTGCTCTCGGGAAGGTTTTCCATTTGCCTTACTCCTTCAGCTGCCATCCCTCAAACAGCAAAACAAGGCAGCATTTCCAATATCTTGCCCTTTCCCAGCTCGTTGGGATCGCTGGAAGAGAAGTGGTGCTTGCTGTTGGGTGGACGCAGTCCCGCGGCGTCTCATGCAGCAAAGAGACCGTTCTGCTTAACAACAGTATTAGGAATAAGCAGAAATTCTGTGGTTTTGTTTCTCTCACAACCCTTCTACATTTGGATTCGGATGTAATTTGCTTATTTCACTCGAAAGAAATCCACCCATTTGATGACCCATGATTGCATTATGGTATAATGTTTTATTCAAGGGCTGATGACACATAAGCATCTGTTGGTTGAAAAGTGGGGCCTGGATGCAACAGATCTGCAGGCTGCGGGTTGGGCAGCCGTAATGATGGCTTCGCAATTTAAATGTGTCAGGCTGTGTGAAAAGGAGCCTGCTTAGCCTCTCCTGAATGGGACAGCCCCGTGCCTTCCTTTCATACACTGGTAAAGAAGCCTCATAGTCTCTGGAATCTCCTGTTCTGTGCAGGATTCTTTTCCTAAGGTGGGGAAAAGGTCCTGGCAGGCTTTTTTTAGCCATGTACTGCTCAGTCCTTCTTTGAGTCCTTCCCCCTCCCCCCGGTGACTGCTAAATACATCGACAGCTCTCATTAAGCATCCTTTATCCTCCAGTGCTGTTACTGGGCAGGCAAGTGTTAGCCCTGTTTTACACCTGGAACTACTGAGAGGCACAATTTTTTTAAGTGCTTTGCAGGACGCTTGGCAGGAAGCCATGAAGAGTTAGGAAGAGAATCCAAATCGTGTTCTTTGCTGTCAGTGATAAGAAAAGTGCAGAAAAAGGTAGAAGAAGGGCTGTGGGTATTTGGCAGAAAAATAACATGGGCCAAAGAGTATAATGGTAAGAGGCCTTGTAGTCTATTTGCTGGATATAGGAAGAAGCTTTTGGCATGTTCTTCCTGCTGCTTTCCCGCCCCCCCCCCCGATTAGCTTATTGTTTGTGAAACACAGCTCTGAAATGCGTTATGTCTGGGGTGCCTTATAGGCATGAGCCTTTGGACTCTCCAACACATTATTATTTTTCTAGGTGATAAGACACAATTTGAAAACTAGAGTTAATTGGTATTGGTACCACAGACTCTTATGCCAAAGACAGTAAGCAATACATGAGTGTGTGTATTTGTGAAGAGACTAATCAGAAAAAGCAAAGGAGATGACTTGGCTGTGAATGTTTCCTTGCATCAGTTGTGACTGCAGGAACTGAGACAGTAACATCTGCAATGGGTTATTCTCAGAAGCAGATGAAAGGAAAATGGCAAAAGTGAAAACTTAGATCTGTAGGACGTGAGACAGTTGAACTGCTAATGCATGTATAATTTGTAACTAAGATCAGCAACTGTACCTGTGAGTGCAAATAAGAGCAATCTTATGATAAGAATTCAGATAAATTTGAAACTTGGCTGCATTCCAGGATCTGAGTAAGTAATTGAGTCAGTTGCAAAAATATAGATTATGGGATACTGTCAGGAACTGTTCCTGCTCCTTACTTACTGTATCTCTTTGGCTAACTAATCACTCTGTGCGGTGGTTTCCTATCTCTTGGGGAATTTGTAAACATTTACGTTAATGTATAGTTAAGGTATTTGAAATCTTTCCAAAGGAAACTGCTGTAGATGTACAAGTTATGCTGCTACAAGCCACTTTGATCATATGATAATGTTGAACGAGTATGATGTCTTTAAGAGTAGAACATCCTTTGCTACCGAGGGAAGGGTAAAATCCTTGATACGTTTAAGATTATTGTTAGCTGGTCAGAAGGAATAATTAAAGTTATATAGAACAAAGTTGAAGATGTCTCAATAATTGAAATTTGGTCCGGGTAGGGAATAAAAAGCATGAGGGAATAACCAGAAAAGCTGTTCTGTGCTTGGTAATGTATGAGCCAGGGATACTGTTCTCATTTTAGATTGTGCCTTTCAAATTTTCTTTAGCAGGCAGTTAAACACCATGGCGCAGAGATTTTGGAAGGAGTATCCATGTGAAGTGGGGAGCTGGGGCAAAAGGAAAATGCGAGGGAGAGGTGGAATGTGATAAAGGTTAATTAAAGTGTGCTGTGAAAACTGGTTGGATGTTCTTGTGTGCCCTTTCTGTAATAAGAGATGTATTTGGTTATGTAATGAATTGAAAATTTATCTTTTCAATAATTCATTTCAAACTTGCTGCCTTGAGACAAATATCATAGATTGAAAAAAGAGGATGAGAAACTTGTGTGTAATTAAAATCAGCATATATGGAGTGATTTTTATTTTAAGTAAAGGGCTCACAGACTTGTTTCTTCAGGTTATGTGCATTTGGCACCAGGAAATGAATCCCTTTTACCCTTTATACAAGTGACTGGGAGAGTTCTGAAATTAAGATCTGTGTCTTCTATTGGCAGTTGTTTTCTCCCTACATTCAACAAAGAATACCAAATTCCCCCCATCTCAAACTTGCCTCTACTGCCTTTCCTAGCCCCACAGTAGGAGGGTGGAAGTTGAGGGAAGGCATGGGAGTTTGACTCCAGCATCAAGTCACCCATCCTGCAACGTGATGTAATGGCACATCCAGTCAGCGTCCTTTTTCAGTCTGGCCCTTCTGCCATCCAGCTGTCCTCATCTTGCAGCCTGTTATAAGCCTGTTATAAGTTGAATTACATATATGTGTGTGTGTCTATATATTTTTTTTATTTTACCTGAATTAGTGGGTTTCAGTTGCTGTTAGTTGTGGAGTAGAAGACAAAAAGAATCAGTGGTTTCACTTGCGTGAGTCTACATAGGAGACACTTGGCAACCAACTGTTTTCAGTTTTCTCCCAATATGAGAAGTGGTGTTAACACTGGGAAGGAGGCCCTGCAGTGAGCTCTTCCCAGGTAACTCTTGTGGACTTGCCTGGAGGTGGCAAGTGATCGAAAGGTAACTTTCTATGTTGCAGCTGTAAGTGTAGTCGTGCTCTCTGTGGATGTTATGCTGGTAGCCTCCAAACAAAGCTTTCGATCAATATTGGCATCTAAAACATGCAAAATACCATGTCAACTCTTCTCTATGGAAAACGATATTAAAAGCTATTAATCAATTAAGTGCATAAGTCTTAAAGATATTGACTATATTAATAACTTAAAACCCCTGTGATTCTACTTTTTTTATTTTATTTTATTTTATTTTTTTTGGAGCACCCTAAACGGGTGCTGCAAAATGGGAAGAAATGAGGCAGGTAGTTCTCTCTAATTCTGGGGGGCCGTTGCTTCCAGTAAGAAGCAAGTCAGGCACCCGTGCAGCTTCCTGGGCATGCAGGGCTTGTGCAGGCTGCTCCTTCGGAGCTCCAGCCCAGAGCAGCCGGCACTCCGGCCTTCGAGGCCCCGCTGTGCGGGGGCCGCCTGCCCGGGAGGCACCTCGTTCCTTTTACTTGCTTGTGTGTCTGCAGTTAAGGCATGTGGCTGCCTATCAGAGGTGGTGATCTTTATAAATCCATGAGGTGATTAATGAGCACACAAAAACTCTTCACTGTTTGCCATAATAAGTAAAAAGAGTTTCTCTCCTACACGGAATACTGTGTTTTAGAATGTAGTTATATTAGTTTTTAAGCCATGTAGTACACCTTAACTGCGAGCCATCCGTCTCTTAAAAGCTATCAATTCATTTTGAATAGCTGTGAACAGAAATGAAGGGCGAGTAGCACTTGCTTTTGAATTATCAGTGTTTATGGAAGGGCAAACTTTGTTTCTTTTCCTCCTGTCCTTGCCACAATAAGGGCATTGCTTTTGTGCAGTGCAAACTGCCTTTGGTAATGGTCTTGTGCTTAAGAGCTTCTTGTTAATGGGGCCTATTAACAATAATGAAAAATGGCAGGCTTAAACTGCAGACCTAGTCAGAAAAACGATTCTCCAAGAATAACAGTGGAGGCTGCGGACGCTCTCTTCCCTTATTTAATTTACAGGGTGGAGGAAGAGCAGAGGCTTGACTGCCAAACTAGTTATTCTCCTACAAATGTGCCCGGGATCTGCAGTTCCTGCTGGGGGCTTTGGGCACTGGGGGCTTCTGATGCCCACGAGCTCCTCAGCAGGGCTAGCAGGAGTACACCCGGCTCTGTCAGCTGGAGGGAGCGGGTCTGACTCAGCAGCACGGAGCGCTCGTGTGGAGTAAGATAGTGGTGTTTTTACGGAATTATTCATCTGACTGTGTGTTAGTGTGTTGCCACCTCCGCATCATGTGCTGTTTTGGTTGGCAAGGATATGCATTGCTCTTCAGTACATGAATAGTTCTGCTTAAGGAAAGGAATGGATTGCAAGCTACTATATTGCGTTTAAAACGTGGGGAAAAAAGTTCTGCTTAGGAGCTGATGTGAGAACACTGAATGGATGCTCTCTGTCCGTACGAAGTAGAAGGCAGGATGGGGAAAGTCTCTTCTGCTCCATGCTGTGCCCTCTCATCCATTCCGATGCCTTCCTCTCGGCACAGGACAGCCTTGAAATAACTTCCCGTAGTGTGGGACCAGCTTGTCCATCCTCACTGCAAAGGATTTCTCTCCTTGCCTTTCTATTCCTCTTGTTTGTGCCATGCCCTTTTTAAAAGGGCAGGACCACGCGCTCGGCGGTCGATGCTGCTGGCTGGGCAGTTACCCCAGCATCTCTTCCTGTGCCCCTTCTGCTCGGGTGCCGGGCAGAAGGGCGGCAGTGGCTGCTCCCCAGCGAGTCCCGTGCTGTGCTGAAGACATTTCACCCCCAGCCCTTCTCTGGCTGTTGCCCCTCGCCTGCCGAGGTGGGGGAGCTTGGGGTGGCCTGGTTTTCCAGGACGTGCTTGTGCTTCCACGCTCGCCCATGGTGCAAAATTTTCATTTGTTCTCTTCAGTCTTAGAGATGGGCGCACAGAGCATCCATGTTTGTGCAGAGCAAATTTATCTTGGGATACTCAGTATCATCTAAAAATCAAGTTTTAGGTGTCCCTTGCAATCAAATATCTAATCACAAATTCTGAAATCACAGCTGCGTTGTAGTATCATTACCAATTTGCATAGATGATACTAATTCTGGCACCTTTTTAAACTTCTAGGTATTTTATCAACACTGTGTGTGTGCACGTGTAGAATATAAGAGTTAAACTTTTTCCTCTGCTACTTTGTTGGCTTGGTCATTCAGTACAAAGTCCAGATTTTTATTACTCATGCTTCAGGGTTGGCTGTGCTGGCTAGTAGAGAGAAGGCTCGTACTGTCTATGAATCCTTCTCTCTAGAAGGTTATGTCTTTGGAGGTAGCTGCTGCCGCATCTCCCTTTCCTTGTTTCCTCTGGCTTTTGAGATGTGTGCAGGAAAGCATGGGGACACAACACGCAGTCTGCCCTAACCTGTGTTCTTTGAGGAGGCTGAAACATCTTTTGACTGAATGGTCAATAAGAGTATAAACAACGAGGTGCCACTATCTGCATTTCAGGTGTGGGAACCCAAGTTTACTGTGTAAGTAGGCAGCATTGAAAAGAAGGTGCTGATGCCATAGGAATGCAAGTGTCCTTTATTGGAAGGGCCTGTAACAGGTATCTCTGAGACAGCATTGGCCTTCTCCTTAAAAAGAGGATATTAGAAGGTGAGTTTTCTGCAGTGTGATCCTGGTTTACCCATAGCATCTATGATGACAAACAAATCATTGCATTAAGGTATATGTTCAATGTTGATATTAAATTCAAACAGAAAACCCAGTATCCCCTCTTCTTTCCTCTCATCCATCTGTCTCCCATCCTTCCTTCAGGAGTGGCTGGGGTCTAATCAAAGCAAATGGGTTTGTTGGTTTAGGGGTAGCTTCAGTGGAAAAGCACAGAGTCGCTTTGGGCCTCAGCATCTGAAAGACAGGCTGCTTTGAGCCTTAGCTGGTGTATCTGCAAAGCAGACTGTATTCTCCTTTACTACCTACTGATGCTATTAAGCTAAATTAATTGCTGCTTAAAGCTCTTGAAAACACAGTGCTATAAGGTGTTATAGGAAACACCAAGTGTTCTCTTTTTGCAGCAAGTGCAAACAATTTGTATTTTATTTGAAGGACACCTCAAATTGTGCTTCTTGATGCTTAGTCATGACCTGTCTGTGTGTTGTCTTGTATTTTCTAAATGTGACAAGGAGGGGAGCTGAAATGGTGACTTTAACTATTTACATGCAGAGTGGTAGAGTCTTTGCTATAACTTACAGGTGAAATATTTATGAATATGCTACTATGTTTTGGGTTACTTCAATCTCTACTGAGATAGATAATTAGAAATAGTCTAATGATGCCCTTAAAGATTTAGTAAGCAGAATAAAAACGTATTATGAACTAAAGCAGGAGTGGATATTTTATCTTTGTAGTCTCATTTGCTGAAGGATCTCAATGTACATCACCAGCTGACTATGCTGGTGGTTCACTGAATTGCAGTCATGGAATGGGGAGCTGCAGAACAAGGCTGTGTCTCAGAGTGGAGCTGAACGTGAAAGATCCTGTGAGTTAATCCAAATGCAGTTTCTGATGAAGGCAATCAACATATTGGGAATGTGCTGTTTCAGCATAAAATGGGAAGAAATATCAATGCCACCTTTTTGTGTCTTTTTGTTGCTCTGTAAGAGTGTGAAGAACAAAAGCAAGCAGCCAGATCTTCTGTGTGCTAATGAACTCAGGAAGATAGAAAATAAATACCTTGGTGTATACTGAACATTGTATTTCTGCCCAAATATGCCTCGTTGTTTCTCTTGTCCTAGTTATAATTCTGGGAGAGCATATGGTCACCACAGAACTACAAACTAATTTTGCTCAATGGTTAGAACTCAAGGATAGGTCTGGGTATCATGAAGGCAGGGAGGAGTCCCCAAAGAGCCTCTCTGACAAAATAGCTGCCTTGGATGGGGCAAAAGAGGCTTAAACTTGGCAGGTAGCGGAGAAAACTGCAAAAACATGTTAAAGGTCCAGGTTTTGGTGCTCTGAGGTGTGCTGCTCTCTCCCTCCTCTGACCTCCCAAGAGTGGTTTGTCCCAGATTGTCCTGCATGGAGAACCTGCTTGTTCAAGAAGGGCAGAAAAACAGGTGAAAGGTGGGGGGGAAAATAAGAGTGAAACTCTAGTTAACAGTCTCTGTCAGTGATGTGGATGCTTTTGTTCTCTAGAGTGACTTCTTCTAATGTCTTCAATGTCCTGATGAATAGTGAGGCCAAAACGAATTCGTCTTAGTCCACTTTTCTGCAAGTCACTTACAGCGTGATGCTGATACAGTATTTCCTGCCAGCCTCAGTTCTTGGTGTTGTCTCATTGTTTCTGTTCGCGAAACTCCTACTGTTTGCCCTGGCAATTTTAATAAGTAACTTCTTTCCTCGGACCTGTACTCACTTCCTTTCTTTCTCTGGTGCCATCTCTGCAGTTTTTTCTCTTAGAGTGCACAGTTGTGTAGGCTGTAATAAACAGAAGCTTCTCCTGAAGCAGGAAGTGATATGGTGTTCTAGATATATTACTCTACGTTATTTTACCCTTAAAGCTTCCATTTCTTTTAGTCATTGGGTCAAGAGTAGTATCGTTGTAATACTTGGATCATTCTTGATGTGTGGTCTCCATTCTGTCCTTGTAGGGCAAACTGGGAGCCTTAACAGTCTCCATTCCAAGCTTGAGATCAGATAAATTCTCCAGGGCTCTAGCCTGCCAGTTTCCCGGCCAGTGAGAGCTGAAGAGAATTGTGCTGTATGCTCAGCGATACCGGAGGGGATGCTGCTCGTTACAACCTCTGTAGTATATTGAACGGAGAGGAGCTAAGGGCAGATTGGTGAGTCAGCGCCCTCTCGTTTTGCTATCCCTGTGGAGTAGCAGGAGACCACCTGGCAAAGAGGTACCAGGCACTGTGTTTTTCACACTGTTGAAGCCTTTGGTTCTGACTGTAAGCAGCCAACTGCATAATTGCTTCTTGGGAAATCAGTCTGTTTCGCTAGCTGCTGAACAGCCTGTTTCTAAAGCAATGCTCTATCAATAGCAATGTCTTATTTGCCTCACGATAATCCAGATCCCATATGACATCCTGGTATTATGTTATTGGGTATTTTTCTTCTTTTAGGTGCAGAATCTAGGGCTGCTCAAGTCAAAATCCTGGCTATACTGCTGACTCCTTACAATTCTCAAAGAAATCACTTTACTCTCACTCTACATTTGTTAATCTGCAAAACTGGCCATTTTTCTTCAATACATGATGAGGGGATGGTAAAGATTGATGTTCATTCTGTGCTTATAAAAGTGATGACGACTTATATTAGTGCCTGGAGTTACGAAGGAGAAGGTTGAGGGAACTCTGATGAGCGATTGTCTCTTCTGATGGATTGGAAATCAGAGATAGGCTAATTCATGCAGAAGAACAGAATGTCATATGGTCTAGAGACTAACATAAACCTTTTGTAAGTGCTAATTCTTGGATATCACAGCAAAGGGTAGGGAAAACATACTCTAGCTTCCTGAGCAGTTGCAGCCAGTGCAAGCAGCGGGCTGCTGCTGAAACACAGCCTTGCCTCCCATCATTTGTTCCCTCCTTGCACCGGCACAAATTCTTTATATAGTTACATGGTGAACCAGGTTAATGATGGATCAATTCAGCTATCCAGTTCAGCGTGCTGCTACGCAAGTGCTTGCGCCAGCATCAGAAGCAAAGAGGATGCAGGGCCATTAGGAAGCAGGCAGGGGAAGGACGGGACTGCAGTGATCAGCAGTGTTTTAGTTAAGCAGCCTCTTGTACCTACTGTTGAGCAAATCTGTCCATCCGAAAAGTGATTTCTTTCTTCCTAAAGATACTCTTAAAAAGCTAGCTTTATCTCAGCTGTGGCCCTTTGGGGACTGGGGCAGGAGGAATCAATGCCCTATTTGCCCTGGGGGTCTTTCTCCCAGCATGACTATGCTGTTTAAGGGTGAGGCAGAATGGGATTTTTTGCTCACACAACTGTATTACTGAAATCCTTGATTTGAGTAGCCTGGTTAATGAGTCAGAGCTGTAACTGTATCTGTGTACAGCTGAATTATTGTAAGTACCCTCTGAAGGGTGGTGAGGCTTTTGAAGGGGAGAGGAGGTTCTTCAGTCTCAGAACTAAATGGTGTCTTAGTAGCGCTAGCTTTGCTGGTGGGTGCTTGTGTGTGCTGAAGGGAGTCTTCTGGTACTCCCTTCCCTATGGAAATAGCTATGAAATAGCTTTTACTGTGAAATGTATTTACAGTATTTGCTGGTAGACATGCCCCAGACAGAAATGAGGACCTAATGCGGCAGTTAATGCCTCCAGCAGTTAATTTTTGTCTGACAGTGAGGACTTGGTCTAATGGGTCTGTCTGTCCTCTGCGCCTTCCTTTACAAGCCTCAGTGTCTCTCTGAGGTGGAGGTAGCGATACTGAAATTTGGGTCTAAAAATGATTTGGCTCTCTAGTGTTGCTGCAGGGCTGAAGAGAAGGTCACACGGTCTTGAAGCTGCTTGAAGGACGAGATCTGTGTGGTGTCTCCATCCTTTTGCCCCTTTGGAAAGGCGTCTCCTACGATCTGATAGCGAGGCTCCTGGAATGGGAGCAAGTTTCTCTGTGATCCCTCACAGTGTCATTGCCCACACGGTGAGTCACTGGTAATGCCCGAGTTCTTATTTTTAGTCCTGTTGCTGCCATCGGTCTGAAACCATTGGCCAGTAAGAGATTTAAGCGAGGAGATCAACACATTAATCTCCCTAGGCCTTCCCCCTCAGCTGCTGCCTCCGCTCCTCTCTGCATCTCGAGATGTAGCTTTTCCTCAATGATCGGGCAGCGCCACGTCCCCTGCCTACCCTGGCAGGATGTCGTTCAAACCCTGTCGCTACTAAGCGCCAGAGCGGGGAGGCGGGAGCATCCGGACACGCGCACGGGCGGCCACGCGCTTCCGTCTGCAAGGCCTCGTCCTTACTCTCCCCTTCTCCCTTGCTGCCTGGGCTCTTAAGGAATATTCACACTTTTTATCTACTGCTATCACTGCACAGCCTTTCCCTCTACTGCTTCAGAAAGTGTCCTGAACAGACCTAATGGGACTATTTTCTATAGCTCCCCATAGTAACTTCAGATGGCTTCCCCTCTAGAACTATTGTGTTGACTTTAGTCAGAGGTGTCTATTGCAGGAATCTTGAATTCCTACAGTAGGAATCTTAAATTGTAGGAATATTAAAGATTCCTACAATTTATATCTTTAATAGCAATTTGTGTGTTTGTTTGTTAGGCTTAGTTTTAGTATATGCTTTTCTGACACAGCAAGGTGTTGAATAAAGGAGTACTGGTGAGAGCTTTTTTGCTCAGTAGTGGGTGAAGAGTAGTGCGGACTTTATGGGACATTATCTTCTGCTCTTTCTTTCCCATGCCCTTTTTCCCAGCTACCCTGGGCCTCCCTGTTCCAGAAGTCCCAAACTGCATGTCCAAAGCTGGTGGCAGTGTGTGATTTGGCTGATCTGCTTCTCCATTCCCATGGCCCTGTGGCCTCGGGTAGCTGCAGCCATAGCTCGTAATGCCAACAAGGCTCAGGTCCTTCTGATACAGCCTGTACGTGCCGAATTGTATGGTGCTCTGTCCTGTTAGCTGTGGCTCAGTTGGTGACATCCTTCTGACCTACCTGGTCCCAAGGGGTGATTTTTTGCTCTTTTTTTTTTTTTTTTTTTAACCCCCCTTGAGGGTGGCCCAAACATTACAGAATTTGGACAAATTTTTGCAAGTGCCTTCTCTTTCTGGTACCTGCTTTCAGAGAGGAAAAGATGGAGTCTGATGTGTTTGAGGATTTCTGTTTTTCTTAGTAATTCTGATTGTTGTAGCTGAGTCAACATTAATTCTACCTGGGGGCAGCACGCTAAAGTTGAGCCATAAGTTGAACCTTTTGTGGATCTTGAAAGCCGGTGCAAAGCTGCCTCCCCTTGCAGGCTCGGCCCCAACGGCAGAGCCGGCGGGGCAGTGCGCAGAGTGCAGCCTGTAGTTTGCGCCCGGAGAACGCTGAGGTGGAGGCTCCTGTGCGCTTATTTATAAATGTCTGCACTAGTTGAGCTGGAGATGTTCATGGCTCTGAAGCCGGAGTTGGCTGCGGGCAGTGGAGCTGTTGAGTTGTAAAGTGTAATTGCTTCACCCACATGTGCTGCAGGTTCCAGGAGCTGCTGTTCCTGTGGCTTTCCCTTTCGATACGTTTTCTGCCCTTTTTGTCTGTAAGAGCTGATCTCTGCGCATGCTAAATGTTTTTATTGTGGATGAAGGAAGCATAATTACTGTGTGTCTGTGTGTTTTCTTTCCTCTTTCTCTCCTTGCCTCTTGCCCCACTTCTCCCTGTCTGTGTAGACGTATTGAGTGTCTGAGGCTGACGAACAGAGACCTTTGCGTCTCTGCTGGCAGTGCAGGAGAAGGAGCAATTGCAGAATGAAGGACACACTTCACTAACGCTGTGCTCAGTAGTGCAGTGGTAATAGCACTGAAGTCTCAGTGATGTGGTGGATTTCAGTGTGGGCTAGCAACTTAGGCACATATGTATGTCCCCAGCAGGCCTGTGCAATCTGCATTAATGTCCATGAATCCTGCTATTATTACCCTTGCTAGCAAGCATAGTACTAATATGGATGTGTTTATACGTGCTGTGATTAAACCTTTGATTGCAGAGTAGACATACCCGTAGAGCTCTGAGCCTCTTTTGTGAGGACAGAAGGTGCCCAGCAGGAACAATATCAGAAGCTGGGTGTCTGTCTCCTGCCTGCGAGTGCCAGATCCAGAGGAAATTGTTATGTGGTTTCCTTATCGCTTCAGTTTTACTCCAGCTTTCTCTCTGGCGCTGCACTTTCAAAGTGAAGGTCTTGGCTTCCCAGAGAACAGCTGCTTGCGGTGTCCCCTTGCGCAGGGTCTTGTTCACATAAGCCCAGCCTCCTGGAACTGTTCCATGTTCCAGCCCATAACCTGGTGGAGAAAAACCTGTGTGACCACTTGAGTTGTTACAGGCAACAGCTTCTCTACAGGGCTTGACATATCCTCAGCAGATCATAGGGAAGGGTGATTTCTGCCTTCTCTGTTAGTGGCTGTGAGAAGGCAAGTGCCTCGAAGAGTCTGGTGGGAGCCATAAATCCGGCCATTCAGTGGAGAGGAGCAGAGAGACGGGGGGAAGTCTGGGGTTTTGATAGCCCATATCTGTGCTAAATGCTTCCTGTCTGCAGAGTGCTAGAGTTTGTAACGTCTCCAGAGGTCAGGAAAGTCAGTGCTGTTCTGGTGCCCTGGCTAGGGAATTACCATGCTGCCGAGAGGTGAAAAGGGGAGCTGAAAACTAGGGAAGTAACTGGAGAGAAAAAAAAAAAAAAAAAAAAGCCGTGTGTGCTATAGCATGCTTAGCCTAACTCCTCCATGGGCATTTGCTGTCAAAGAAACAGAAATACAGCTGTGGCAGGTGTATTTCTAACCACAGTTATACATTGTGGAAATCTTTGGAAAGATTTGTAGTTTGTCTGCGTGGTTTTGGTTTGAAGAGGCTCTGCTTCTCTAGAGCTTCAAAGAAAATTCTTCTCGGGAGCGTGACTGTGCTCTGCCCTGTGATTGTGTCTGCCCTGCGGTTCCCCAAAGCAGATCCTGGAGCACTGCAGAGGATATGGAGGAGGGGTGGGGGCAGCAGGGCTGAGCCTGAAACAGTCTTTGGGCTGATTTTTGAAATCAAAATAATAGATGCCCACTGCTTTCCGGTGTGTTTAGGTGAGAGAGGGCAGTGCTGAAGCTGCATTGTGCTGGTGCTCAGGTTTTAACACAGCTGTGCTGGCTGTGGTTGTCCCAGTGATGACTATGCGCAAGATACCAGCACATCCCTGTTGGTGACCTTGCCCCGTCGCCTGCCCAGGAGCACGTTAGATGCTTCCTCCAATTTTCTGAGCACGCTTGAGAGTCTCTCCTTCTGCTCTACAGGAGCCTCTCCAACTGTAGGCCTTTCCAGCTATTTCTGCAGTTGTCCTTGGTCACCCAGTAAGTCCTTACCACTTAGCTCGCTGGATGGTTCCCCAGTTTCCCCATCAGTTATTCTGAACTGTAGTTCTAGCGCTCTGGACATCACCATAGCTTTTTCTCATTGCCTTGGGCATCTCTATTCTTGGCCCTCCAAAGCTAGGCCATGGGCAGTGAAAGTAGCTTATCCTCTCCAGATAGGATGTGACTTCCCTGTGCCCATGGTGTGGCCAAGTGATTACAGTGAGAATCCTTGCTGACCTGTTTTGACTTGCGCAGCCGCTCCCTGGCTTAGGGAGAGACTCGTGCAGGAGCCGAGAGAACAGCTTACAGGCTGACTGAATACCCAGCCACCTTCCACGGTCCCTTGGCCGCAGCTTCAGCCCCATTTTTGAGCTTCCTTTTCTGCTAGATCCCAGAGGGAAATCCTCTCCCTCAGACCATGTGGTTCCTCTTCCTGCTTGCTCAGGCACACACCCGCAGAGGCTCTGCCCTCTCCTCAGTGCACACCATCCCTCTGAGCACTCCGTTGTCCGTCGTGTACCTGCTGTCTCTGTTTGCTGCAGTTCTGGGAGTGCTGCCTCTTGTCCCCCCGCTTCCGCTGTGCTGCCCAGCCCCAGCTAACGCGCTGGCCTGGCCTCCCTGTGGCAGCTCCCGCGCGTGGAGCTGTGCAGCAGGTGAGACCTTCTCACCCAGCTTCCGAATGGGACTGCAGCCAGGAGGGAATTAGTTGCTGACGTATGGTTCAGGGATGGCGAAGGTACAGCATCGCTGATGGACACGTGGGCATGGGTTAAGAAGGTCAGGATGGCAAGGCCACATCTGCATAATCCCTTTGCTGTTTTGCCTGAAGATGAATGAGTGGCTGCAGGGGTGGGGAGAGGCAGCAAAATCACTGCTAACAGGGCAGACACGAATGTGGTTATGGGGATCTTGTTTCTTTGTTTTGAAGATGGGTCTGAATAGCTTTGCAGGACACAAAATGTAAAATGCAGTCTAGTTTGGCAGCCCTCTCCTCAGGGATTTGAGAATATCCTAGAATTTGTGAGGTGTCTGAGTTGAATGCAGAGGTTCTTCACAAGCCAGAAGCTCATGACAAAGCTCAGTACTTGAAGGGACAGCACATTTATTGTGTGGCCAAGCCTGACTGTGCCGCCGCCGTCCCATCTGCGGGCGCTCGGCAGGTGCCAGCAGGGAGCAGGCCGCCGTGCTTCGTGCGCTCCCTCCGCGCGGCCGAGCGAGTCCGCCGCCCCCCGTCCTTTCCAGCGGGCTGAGCCCACGCGACGGGAAGGAGGTGTGCAGGAAGGGAGGGTCTGTCAGGCCGCTGGGGACGGGTTTCGTTTAGAGCTGTGGCACTCACCCTGCAGCACCTCCGCAGTGTGAGAGGACAGTGGAGTCCAGGCTCTTGAAGCCTTCCTGCATAGGGCAGCACCTCGGTGTGCTTTGGACTCTTCCTGCAGCGTGCTGAGAGTTGGGGAGGAGGAGAGGGGCAGCCGTCTTCGCAGTGCTTCTGAATTACTCGTCCCACTTCTTTTATGGATGAGTTTTCCTGTGAACAGTGGCAGCTACTAGGTCGGTTTTGATTTGAGTTTAATAGACTGAGCCCCGAGAGGCAGCGTAGGCCAGCGCTAGTCGTAAGGGGCCGTTTTCCAGCTGCGCCCTCTGAGGCAGCGTCTGCCGGAGAGCAGGGGTGATGCCTTGCTGAAGGGACGTGGGGATTTTACCCGCGCTTGGGAACGAGCGAGAGCAGTGCCGGCGCTGCTGAGCGCGGAGGCCTCCTCTCCCTGGAAGCCAGGAAGGCAGAACTCTCCCTGGCTCCCTCTGGAACAAAACCAGTGGATGACTAATGCACTCCTTGTAAATACAACTTACCCTATCAGTGACTAATGAAGGACTTTTTTTTTTCTTTTTTTTTTCTGCCTCTCTAAAATAAAAGCCATTGCTCAGAGCAAAGCTGCTGATGGAATCTCTTTCCTCTTGTTTTATTTCACTCTTATCAGTGGCCTAACGCTCCAAACACTTTACAAAAAGCAGCTTAATGCCCCTTTTTCTTATGTGAAACTTCCAGACTATAATTTGTACATCAGTTTTGTTCTCATTTCTAAACAAATTTTGCTGTGGTCACAGCACGCTCTTAGTGTGATCTGTTTGAAACTAACTTTATTTTTTCTGTTGGATGTTGACATAACATGCTATTAGGCCTGCACATTCAGTCTGTCCTTAGGATGCTTGCTCCTGGTTCTGTGTGGTCCTTTAGGAGGAGATGTCCTTTTTTTTTTTTTCTTTCTTTTTTTTTTTTTTTTTGTCTGCTCTCTCTCTCTTGGCACTCTGCTGATGAGCAGGTTTCAACTTGCAGGTTAGGAAGCTTGTGAGTTTGCTGAGGGCTGCTGGAGAAGAAAGCTTCTTGTTTCTAGTGCAATTTTCTCTGTCCCTCTCACAAGTGCCAGCTCAGTGTGTTACCAAGTTGCCCCAAAGAACTAGAAATAATATTCAGCAAGATGTGTATGGAGGTAGTACTCATGTGTTTGGTAGTTCTAGATGGGTAAATTGATCCAAAACTTTATATCACAGAAGAAGAAAAGTAACATGGAAATTCTCTGGACCCTGCTCTGTGAATTGCTTCCATGGTCCCAAAGGCTGATCCCCATCTGAGATAGACCTGCAAAGGTCTTCAGTGCAACTCCTCTTGGGCAGCAGCTAAACTGTTGTCATGGATCTGGTAGCAGATGCTGTAGAAGCCTCTTTGGCCTCATCTCACTGGCCTTTTCTGAGAAGAAATCCCCCAAAGCCTCATGTAGATTTGGAAAGTCCTTTTTTCACCTCATATATATTGTTGTTTTCAAGGCAACAGGGGCAAGTGTCTTACTGCCTTCAAACTCTGTTTTTGCAGCCCTAGCTTGTGAAGCCTCTGAGGGGATGAAAGGAGAGCAATATTTAGTGCTGCTATAGGTCTTCCTTGGAAAATGCCATTAAGCACATCTTCCTCCTCCTCTGGTTGTGCCAGCCAGCCTGTTTCCATCGTCTGACATGGCTGTGGCTGCTCTAGCAGTAGTTCACATGCTTTTCTTGGAGTCCTCTGTCTGTGCCTCGCTGTCTCTGTAGTCCCCATCCTGTCCTCCCCTGCAGCCCAGATCATGACTTGCCCCCAAACCAGATCACAACTTGCTCTTTCCACTCACTCTCCCTGCCTGTCCTGATCTGGCACAAATTCTTCCCTGTAGCCTTCCCTCTCCAGGCCCCTCCCTTTTATCCGGCTTGTCCCTGGCCTGTGTTTCACTCCTGTGGCAGGGTGGCTCCTTGCTCTTGCCTGCGCTTACGCTCCGAAGGCTCCTTGCAGAAGTGGAGATAGCCAAGTGCGCTGCGTCTGCCTGACACGAGTCACCAGCTGTGACCTCAGCTCGCTTTTGGGTACCTTCTGAAGTAAGTTACATGCGGACTTTATAATGAAGGGCCAGAGCACGCATTCTGTTCTGAATGGCTTTTTGGTGTATGTTATCTGTTTCAAAGGAATTTGTTTTTGTTGCTTAAAAAAAAAAGTCAAAAAAATGTCAGAACGTTAGGGGAGAAAAAGTGCATAAGTGTTTAGAGATGTAAGAGGGGAAACTTGGACCTTGGGAAACAAGTGCTGGAATCAAACATTAAATCAAACTGTTGACAAAGATGAAACATACTTGCCATTTTGGACCTAGCATAAATTGCTGGTAGCAGAAAGGCATCAAGCTGTTCCTTGTAAAAATGTTTCTGTCTCCAAAGAGCCTAGACCCTTGCTCAATTCCATATAGGCACAACAATCCTAGAGATTTCCTCCTCCCAGAGCCTTTTTATTTTTAAGGTCTTGTGTTCTGAAGTGACTCACCAAGGAATCCCTTGCCCCAGGTCACAGAGTTTGGCTAAAGAAATGCAGCTTTCAAATATGACAAATGGTGATCGATTGCACAAGTAGGACCTGGGCCAGTTGATATAAATCTGCCTTTAACACAGATGTATAAATACCAGGGCAAGCGTTGTCTCCTGTGCTCAGGAGCCGGATGCTGAGAGAAGTTGAGCAAAGACCACAGTAGAGTGGTGGGTGCACCAAGTTGATTGATAGAAGTAAATGAGGTTTCACGGGTTTCTTAATTTCCTTTGGTTTGTCCATTACTGTGTTTGCATGTAGTGTTCTGGAGTGGAGCAGAACTGGGAGCTCCTTTTTTCTCTGGCTCTTCATAGTTCTCTTAGTCCCAGGAGCGCTTCCCCTGGCCGAGATGTGCTGTGTTTCGCAGTGCTTTTGCCAGAGGCAGGTAGGACGGGCCATTATAAGGTGGAGCAGCTTTGCGCTGGCCGTTCAGGAGAAGGCCTCACGAACACACAGTGTCTGGGGCTGGCCTGGCTGCTGGGCTTGCTTGGGGAGCAGCAGCAGCACGGGCCGCCTCCCAGGGCGCTCGGGGCAGGAGCGCCTGGCCCTGGGGGCGGGCAGGCGGTGAACCCCCGTGCCCCGCGCCGCTTCCCGCCGACAGAGCTGGCCCGAAGCCTCTCCCCCGTGAGGACAGGGCGGCTCTCTTGGCCAGCGTCCTCTTCTCACTCTGTGCGTGTTAAGCGGGATAGGTGGCACGTCTTCTCCTGACCACTCGGCGTTTTGTTCATTGTCTTGTTCTGTCTCCTTGTGTGAGCTGTGTTGATCTGAAGCTTGCAGAAATGCTTCTCTTCCTTCTTGGCATTTTGGTATTGCAGTAAATAAGTCTTACATATGCTTGTTTAGGCTGCAGTTTAAAACCTTAGGCAAAACTGGTGTATCTGCATGTGTGCAATCCTGCCTGTTCAGGGGGCTGCAAAAGATGACACAAGTGGTTTCTAGCTGTTGCCCTTTCCTAACTGCGCCGCTAGCCTCTCCCTCCCTGTTGGAACCCTTTGCTATTTATTGTATCAGCAACCCTTTATAAAGCTACTGCACCTATGTATATTAGGTTGGGTCTCCTGTTAGCAAGCTCTGTACGTATTCCTTGCCTTTAACTATGTGTGACAACACAGTGCAATCCTTCTGTTCCGGGTTTCTTACAAGCTAAAGGCCAGGAGGCTTTGCCATTAAATCTTAAGTGTTGTGTGTTTTTTTTTGTGGTGGAGTGTGGAAAGAATACTGTATAAGGTGAATCTTCATCACTAAAACCAGAGAAGCTCTGAAGGAATAGGTGGGTAAGAAGAAAGAGAGGTTTTTTTTTTTCATTTCTTTGCATTCTCCCAACTGCTTATGGTACAGTTTGGAAAAGTTAGAACTATTTCAGGCATTTGTAACTGAATGTGGAGATGACCATGTTTCACTCACAGTCCTGTGCATATCGTCATTCCATGGGTAAGAACTGAGGAGTGAGGGAAGCTGTTGAATCTGTGTGGCTTGGGAAGATGGACTTTACAACTTGCAAAATTTAGCATATTAGCCTGAAACTTAGATGTAGAGTTGTTACCTCTTGTTCTTGGTGTGACTATCAGAATAGCGGGCTTCCATGACCGAGACCCTCCGCAATGCGCGTGCCTGGGTTCCAGATGCAGAAAGCACAGACTGCTCCTGTGCTGTTGGGGTTCTCTGTCTCTCCTCTCCCTGCAACCCGTTCCTTCTAGTGCATTTATATGCTCACGAAGGATGAGGGAAAGACCTATCACATGAAATTAAATAGTTGAGAATAGTTACAATTTTAATAGATCCCCCCATAGGTACTGCATTTCACACTTAAAATCTTCCATTCTTAAAGCCCTGAACAGCTTTACTGCAGGATATGCAGGTGTGGTATCTCAGTATCACAGGACGTGAGGCTTTGTTTTGTGATGCTGAGATCTAAACCTGTTACCTGTTCTTAGTGCCTCTTCAGCAGAGACAAATGACACCTGTGATTTAGACTTCATATGATTTGCTCATATTTTTGATACATTTGTGTTTTGTGGTAGTTAGCAATAGTACTATTGCCTTCTTCCTAAGCTTCAGCATTGGGCTGAGGCGGTTTGGGTGCGACCCATCTGCACCCTGTGCTCTGATGGTGCAAGTGGGCAGTGGCCATTGCAAACTGACTAATACCAGCCCACGGAGACCAGTCTTCATCGCTTCGCTTTGCTCTTGTATTTTGTCAATCTTCTGCCCTTCTAAAAGGGCGCTTTGCATTGCATCCTCACCTGTCTGAGATCCCAGCGCTTGCAAGCAACTCTTGGAAGCAGCAGCAAGTACAAGAAGAGACCTAGAAGCCTCCAGTAGCCATAAGGGAGCCTCGCAGACCTAACGGCTGTGTGAGCTTGCCCGGCTCACACAGCGGAGGCTGCGGGGCTCGCGGTGGGCCCTGTGCCCGCCCCAAGATGAGCAGCAGGGATGCTGTGGGCTTAGGAGTTGGTTGCAGCACCCATCCCCGCCTGGCAGCAGCGTTTATCTAGGCCAGCAGGGACGCAGGGAGCGGTGACTCACTCAAGGCTTCACGCGCGCTCTCCCCCTTCCTCCCCCCGGCACAGCTGTGGCTTGGTCATCAGCCATTTGGGATCTAGCAGCTTTATTTGGTTGCTGTTTGCAGAGGGCAGTTTCTGTTAAGGTTGTTAATTTTATCGGTTGCGCTTCCAGGGCAGTTGACTTAAGGAGACACTTAAAATTGTCATTCCTGGCTGTGTTTTCTCCTTCCCGCTCACAGCGCTGCCACCCAAACAGCTGCTCTGGCGCAGGGCTCAGCTGTGGAGGTGAGAACAAGCACTCGGGCTGGCGGCCGGAGCTTCCCAAAGCCACGGAGCTGCTGCGCGGGACAGTGGCTGCTGGCGCTGGCTGGGTGGTCCTCTCTGGGCTCTGCCTCAGCGGTGCTGCCCGGAGGGCCTGGTGGCTTTGCCGTAGCTGACCTGAGAGAAACGTGTTCCCCAGTGGGGTGAAGAGCGAATGCGGGGGCAGAGGGAGGTGCAGGAACTTCTTTAAGTGATGGAAACTGGTTACCCCCTGTGACAGCAGCCATTGGTAACCTGGTCAGCCTGATGTCCTGCTGAGCTGCTGGGTGATGTGACCGGCAGTGCTGCTGGCTGCTGCTGAGGGTTACAGCCTTGCTGACCTTCCCGAGCAGCCACCCTGCAGATCTCACCCCTTGGCCAGGGCTAGCACAACTCATCTCTGAGCTGAGTTCTTCCTCCCCTTGTAGTCCTGTTCTCCTTGCACTGCTCCTTCTGGTCCGTTCTCTCCTTCCTTCTTCATGTGGCTTTGGCTTCCCTTTGAGCATCTCTTCCGTCATCCCAGCCTCCTGCCCGTGTCCCTGGCTGCAGGTGCTGTGAATGTTTCTCTTAGAAGCGTGTGTTGTGATCGTGTCGCTAGGGCCTGCGGATGCGTGTCCTCGTCCTTGCTGCCGCCGGCTGCTGTCTCTTCAGAATCAGCGGTGCTGTAAGCAGCTCGGGGGAATTGCTGTCCTTAAGCCATGAAAAATGCGGGCTGCCCAGCCGCTGCCCCTCACCTTCTTAGTCGCCGGCCTTTGAATCGCTCCTTGCTGCAGAAACCAGTCTTGCATTACAGGTCGGTGTTTTCTGAGGTGAAGGGCTGCCCTTCTGCTTTCCTGCGTCCGTCACCTGCCTGGTGCATGGTGTGAGCTGGCCCTTCTGCGCTGACGTGCGAAGCTGTGCCCTGGGCACAGGGTGACTAAAGGACTGCAGGATTTGGCTATGTTAGTTGGTGGCAGATCTGGAGAAGAGAAAAGAGGCTGAAGAGCCAGGGATTGTTTCATGCCAGCATTCATCTTAAAATTGGAGGTAACAGTTTTGGTAACAGGGTTAAGAGGGTTCATCTGGCTACAGAGCCAGTTGTCCAGGTAGCAATGCCCAGAAGGAAGCAACTTTTACCAGAGCGTGTGCTGGAAGCGATAGCTGTTGGGAAGCCCCTTCCAATCCAGGCAGTGGGGGGCAGGCTGTGGGTTCGGGCCGACTCGGGGCAGGCTGTGCTCTTGGTTTCGTACTCCGCTTGCGAGGGTTGGAGTAACTTCTGTTACTAGCAAGGCTGGAAGTACCCCGTTAGGTCAGAGCTGAGGCTGCCTGGTGGGCAGCGAGGGAGAAGCTTTCTCTGCCCCTATTCCTCATTTGTGTGTTCTGCAGAACTAAGAAAGAAGGTTTTGTTGTTGGCTTGACTCACTGCAATTAACACTTAAGTAAATAGCAAAAGTTGCTTTGTAGCTTTGTTTGTGTTAGCCCTTTCAATAAATGTTCTGCTGCTTTTCCTTTCTTCTCCTGGCACACCTGCCTTTTACCCTCTCATTTTGGGCTAGGGACAGGCAGCAAATTACAGGTCTGCTTTGAGTTCACACAAGCACTTGTGGCTTCATCTCCTAGACTGTTGTCAGTCATTTGCTTGTTGACATGTGTATGGGGCTGCCTTCTTGAGTGAAGCACTTATTTCTAGTGTAGGTATGCTGTCCCTTAAACACAGATTTTGTGGCTCTTGCAATTTGACATCTGTGTCATCTTGATCTGATGCCTTGGAATTCAATGTCAAGATGCACCCCATAATTTAGACCCAGGCGATAGCAAATAGATGCACACAAAGCATACATTATTATGGTAATGTAGTAGCATCAAATACCTTCAGACGAACAAGATCCAAACTGATCTAGCCATTAAACATTCATCAAAAAAAATGGAAGTTGGGGGGAGGTTTATCCTGAGAGTAAATCAAAGCTCTAGAATAACAGTTGTCCCTTTTGGAAAAGAAGGGACACATACTCATCTTTCCTTGGAAACCTGAAAGAAAGGCATGGTGAAGGGCTGAGCATCTCGGGGTGCTGCCCTCGAGGACAGGCAGGGCTGGAGCTCCCGTGGGACGGATGCTGTTTGCAGGCCAGAGCACTTGCTTCCTTGGGAGGCAGTTTACCCAGGCAGACTAACTGCTGACTTTCGCACTTCTGTTGAGCACCCAGCATCGTAACGAAGACCTGTTAGGTCCCAGCATGTCACTGAGGAAGAGTTTCATGCTTCTTGGGGTGAGGTGTGATTAGGTATCCTGACGCTGGTAATGCTGCCACTAACAGTTTTAACTTTGAGAGGCTATTCAAAATCTGCTAGATCTAAACAGTATTGTTTCTTTATACATTTCTCTTTCCAAGGAAGGATGACAGCTCTGGTAGTGACACACTGAAATTCCAAAGACCTGAGGTTCTTTTCTCAGATCTGTCACTGACGTGGTCTCTGGCTTCAGTACCTCTGTTTCCTCCATCTGTTTAAACAGTTAAACAGCTAAACAGCTTCAGGGTTTGTCAGGTCACTTACTAAATGTTTCTTACTTAGAAATTCTCTGATGAAAGGTGTCATGGAACCAGTTGTTCTTTGATCGTTTGTTTTCTAAGATTTTTTTTTTTTTCTTTTCTGTATCTGTCTCAAACTTCCCAGAATTTCATTTTCCTGGAATTTCTGCTTGTGGTCTGCAGGTCTAGGGACAAGGGGGACAGCTGCAGAAGGCAGCAAAGAAACAAGTACTGCAGAAGTTCATGTAAGCTAAGAGCCCCTGCCCTCTACCTTATCTGTGCGCCCTGTTGCAGCAAGTGTGAGGAACCCCTCTAAAAGGTTCTTAGTTTATTTCAGAATCACTTTTCCTTTCGTAATCACTGCAAAAGCATGCCATTTATTGAAATGCATGTTCCAAACACTGCTTGTTAGGTCTCAAACACCTCCTCCCCACCCAGCTTTCTAACCAAAACATGCTGTTAGGTGGGTGTGCGCATTAGTGTTACAGCTGCAGCCTCCTACCTCTTAATCCCTTAACCCACAACTACCTTTTTTTTTGTGTGTGTGTGTGGCTGAGGCCGCAGCGTGCCGTGTGTAACGCGCTGCCCCAAACCCATAGTTGAAAGATGCAGATGTCATCTGAAGTCTCCAGGCCACAGGGCACAGCCTGTGCTGCAGCATTTCTCAGGGCTGCTGTGCTGCTCCCGGCCAGGTTGGAGGGACCTCCCAACACCTGCGGAGGAGCAGAGCCTGCTCCTCCCTTTGGCCTCTCCAGCAGTTCCCCAAGGGCAGTTCCTCTTTCATAGGAAAGATCAGGTCTTTGCTAGGGAGCTTTCAAAGGATCGGTGTGGGGGGAAGGAGGGCTGGTTACCCCATCCCCTGTGTGGCTTCAGGGAGTGGCTGCTGCCGCAGCACAGCCCAGGCTGCCCCGCTGCAGCTCTGCTCCGCATCCAAGCGGTGACGGCGCCCGGGGAGCGGGGCTGGCAGGGGGTTCTGCTCTTGCTTTCGGTGAAGTTGCTGGTAAGGCAGTCGCATGAAACAAAAAATACATCAGCTCCCCTCCCCCACGCACTGGAGTGTTTCTTGGCTCTGCACCCAAAGTAGCAGCTAAACACGTGATTTACTTGTAAAATGCAGCCAAAAAAATGGTGCCACTGCAGATGGGGAACCAGGGGTAGGGGGGCTCAGTTTGAGCTGCCCTATGTAGATCCAGAGGCTGAGGGCTGTTGGGGAAGAAGGGGGCGCATCAGGCTGTTGGAGGGAGCTGAGGGGAGCTCAGGGTTGCAGCACGTGGGCTTAGGGGAGTGCGTCCTGCAGGACGTGGGGCAGCAGAGGAGAGTGTGAGCCGCACAGGCGAAAGGCTGGGGAAGCCCAAACAGCAGCCCTGCAGTGCGATGGAGATGCCTTTGTGCAAGGTCCGAGGTGACTGTCACAGAGCGTCGTACTGGTATTTGCTCTGTTTAGATGCAAGGTGTGGGAAAGGGTTTCACCATTGAAGCTGTTCAGCTCAGTATCTCCTGGTCCACAGACTTTTTTCTTTTGCTAGTTACATTCATGTCCCTTGAGGATCTCTTAAGCTTTTAAAATTATACTGACCAAATATATCTAAGCAGAGCTAAAATAAGCAGTTCCATTTAGTACAAGCCTGGTAGGGGCTGTCACACGCACGTCCCACCAGGCTGGAGAGCCAGGTAGCCGCTGCGTTCTTAGCGTGAACACAACTGCACCATATTTCTTCCTGTGTCAGCACTGCGGCCGGTGCAGCTACGCCTTCTGGCCACAGCAAATGAAAAAGATAAAATAATTCCTATCCTTTGGTGTGCTTTTATCTGCCTGTGAAGTCTGTGGTTGGTGGTCTCCTTTTCATCAAGTTAGGAGGAAAGTGGCTGCATTTTTGTTGTTGTCAAACTGAGGGTCGATGGCTACTGAAAGCTGCTAAGATGTGCTGTGGCAAGAAGAACAGTTCCCAGAATGTTTCACAGTAGCGTGGGCTTTCCTTGTGTTTCATCCAGCCTGAGCAAGGCAAGTCTAGTAAAAGCAAGAAATGATGCTCTGTAATAGCCAATGGAGCAGCTGGAGTTGTTGAACTGGTGGGTATTTTGAGGGTAAATTAGGTGAACTCTTGTTTATAGCAGCCAACTATAGGTATCAAGCTTTAGGCTGCAGCTGCCCACTCAGCACGGAGTTTGGAAGGTAACCCCAGCGGTGAAATGCTTTCTCGTCTGCTTAGTTACTGTGGAGCCGGGAAGAGCTGCGGCCTCAATGACTCGCCTCCATCAGACTGGCGTGACCCAAGTGAGCTAGCAAAAAAAAAAAAAAAAAGAGAGAGAGAGATGAAATCCAGATCAGAGATGCTTGGAAAGGCTTAATAATTATGTTGTTTTAGTAACTGAAGCAAATAGTTCATGGGAAAAGCAAAGCAGATAATATAGTCAGGTCACTGCAGGTCTCTTGTGTCCCACTGATGACTTGAGGAAGGAAGAGTAGGGAGGTGAAAAAAAAAAATTATCTTCTCTGCAAAAGGATTGGGCATACCCTGCAGGAACATGTAGACTTGGAAGCACAACTGGTATGTGGGGGAAGGCATGTGTGTTGTGTGTCAGAGCTTACTGGAGACTGTTGGCTGGAGCCTTTGGTTCTTTGGCCTGTGTTAGTTGTTTTGTAGGCAGATACCCTGTGTTCACCGAACACTTTCAAACTGCTCTCTCATTTTCCTGTGGTTGCACTAACGCTTTCAGGCTGTGAATTTACTGGGCTCTGCCCAGCCCATTGCTTTTTACTGAGTAAGACTGAAAACAGCTGTTGAAGCAGCCCAGGCAGCTGAAGGTGTTGTGCTCTCAGGGGCCGCGCGGGGAGCCGCAGTGGAGGGGCCCGCAGGAGTAGCTGCCGGGGCAGGGGCTCCGGAGGCACCGGCCTTGTGTGGGGCAGCGCGTCTGGCAGCCCTAGGGAAGCGGCGGCTCGCGCTGTAGGTCGCTGTCATGTTGAGGGGGTTGCACATCCTCCCCAGCACGGCAGCAAGCTTGGAAGGAGCTCCCTTGCCAAGGCTGCTTTGTTCTGAGATGCCCTCACGTGTGAGCAGACAGCCCAGGTGCTCGCTCGCTTGCTTTCCATCCCCTGGTGCGCGCATATGCACTTGGACTTAGTGTTTCTTTGAAGTGCCAACTTTGATCAAACCGTGGGATCTGCTGTAGGTGAGAACCTTAGCTGAATGGTAGGAGCAGGTAGAGCAGACTGAGGGAATCTCACGCTGTTGCTGCTGTTTTAGTGTTCTGCAGTGTCTGTCCCATTTAGAGACGTAAGTAGGTGATGCAGGAGAAGTTTTGCAGGAGTCTGGAAAAATGTGGAAAGGTGCCTTTTGATCTGCTGCTAGGAGAGTTTTGTGCTGCTAGTGCTCTTGGGGCTTCTTAATGTTCGGTTCAAGGTTGTTTTGTGCAACCTTGCCCAAACCAGACCAACTCGTGCATTTCCAGAGAACGGGCGTGCCTCCTCCTCTCTTGTTCTTTGTTCCACTCCTCACAGAGAAGCTAGTGAGTGTTTTCTGTACTGTGTACCGCAGCCAGCGTCATGAGACTGGGATGCCCAAGGCTTTGGGGAGCCTCTGGAGACCTGCTTGGGGTGCTAGGCCTTGCTGGACTGGGTGACTTTGAGGAGCCAGGGCATGCGCTGTGGGCCGCTGAGCTGTAAAGCTTTTCTGTGGTTGGAGTGTCCCAGTAGTGACCTGAAACCCCTAGCCAGAGCATGTGTGAAGAATCATCTGGAAAGAGGGAAGGGAAGGAGGAAAAAAAAAAAACAAACAAACAAACAAACAAAAAAAAGAACCCACTGACAGGGACAAAGGACACATCTCAGACCATAGTGAGGGGTGATAGGCGAGGAGTGGCATGGCAGGCTTCAGGCCCCCCTTGACATCCATGTGTCAGTACCGTTAATCGTGGTCGAGGTGACTCTCACCTCTTGCTGTGACTCTGCACTGCATCGGTGACATCCTTTTTCTCAGGGTTCCTGGAAAGTTACTGTGTGTCAGAAAGCTCAAGACAGCAACTTCCCCTTCCTGCTGCAGCACACCAGGCCTTTTCTCCTGGTTTGCAGCATGTGAAATATGTATTACTCAGGCTTTCTTGTTTAAACAAGAGGGCAGGAGTGTTGCCTCCCATGTTAAGTCCACCTGCTGTGTAACCCAAAGGAATTATAGCGTACTGGTCAAGTTTTGCTGACAAATTGAAAAACATGCATATGAAAAAGAAAAGCAGCTTTGAATTGCTCTGAGCACACAAAGAGCAATGGCAGAAGTGCTAAGGCATCCTATCTTTGCAAAGATCCATCTGTTTTAAGTAGTTTTAATACCTTCATCCACTTTGCCACTGTGATAGACGTCTTCATATCTGCCTTCGGTTACTCTATTGAAGATAACTGCAAGATAAGGAAATATTGAAAAAGAAAAAAAATTTCCTGACCCACTCTTTAGGGAGCCAGTCTGAGGTGCAGAAGCTGGGATGGTTTAAGGGATTGTGCCTGCATTTGCTATGTCATATTGGTTATCTAATTTCCATGCTACTTAGACAAAAAAAAAAAAGAAAAAAGTGGAAGAGGCCCTCTAAATTTATGCAGATCTTGGTTTTTTTTTTTTTTTTTTTTTGTTTTTTAAAAAAAAAAAAAAAAAATTCCCAGTACAGGGATACCAGGAGGTTCACAAATACTCATGTGTGGAAGCACAGCTTATTACAAACTCTGTCAGCATCCCGGCTCTTTTTAAGATCCGTATGTTGTGTTCTTTGAGGGAAGTGTTGTGCTCACTTCTGTGAGGGAATTGTTTGTTTTAGGAAGGTTAGGAAAGGGTGGGAACACACTACTGCAAGGTAATAACCTTAGCAGCTTTTGTTAGAGGAAGGACTTTGTCAGAATGTATGCCCGGCAGCGATGCTTGAAGGTTGTCTTCTGTTTGCTTGTGGTGCCCTGTTGGCGCTCGAACCTACTGCTGTGTGAGTAGCTGAAGGCGAATGCCGGAGGCCGGGCTGCTCTCTCGCTTCTCCAGCTTTTGCCTGTGTGAAGAAAAGGGGAGTATGTCATTACAGATTTATTAATTGTGGCTAGCCTTTGAAAAGAGAATGGAGAAATACTGCTAGGAAAAGGTAGGAATCTCTGTGCTGCAAATGGCTGGAGGGAGGGGAGAGCGTTTGGGAGAATTGCTATATGCTTGGATCTATTTTCTTCTCTAGGCATCTGCTGTTAGCAGATTGTCAGAAACAGGATACTGAATCTAGATGGGCTTCTGGTCATTCCTAAGGCCTAGTGTGACTTTTGCTGTTCCACAGAAAAGAAATAGTGGTGACTGAGGCGTGCTGGTATTTGTTTAAAGTGATGGCATATTGTGGCATGTTGCCCTGTGCGGACCCATTTCAAATACTAATAGGTGTCTCTGCCATTTTGTAGCACAGTGTTGTCTGCGAAATAGGAGAATATAGGGGGAAGTCTGATTTGAAGCCCAGAATGAGGGAACTAGCTCTTTATTGCTGGGAATATCTTGGAGAGGAAGTTTAAATTTAAACAAGCAAAGAAAAGCATGAATGACCTGAAGGCACAGGCTAAGCTCATGCTGCACAATCTATTTGATGCAAATTTGATTTCAGTCTTGAAGCAACTCAAAAGATATCTCAGCAGCTGGCATCAATTGACTGTCTCCCAGAATTGGCATGATGACAGCAATCAAACTGAATTTATTGCCTTGGGTTTGATTCCTCTTCCGGACTCTTCCCATTCTCAGAAAAGTAATCTAGGGTGAAGACACCACCCCTGTGGGGATACAGGCTTTCTCTAACTGCAGGGATAAAGCACCGTTTTAGAGCAGGGCGAAGGCGAGTGGACTGTATTAGCAGGCTGTTCATGTTTATACTCTAGGTGAGAGCAGGAAAATTATATATTGGGTAAAGGGAGGAGCAGGGGTGTGTGTGTGTGTGTGTGTTCGCTTCCTAGCCCCATTGCCCCATTTTTCTTCAAACAGGAGTGATTCATACCTAAGGGTCAGTTTTGTTGCTGCTTCTTTTTACTGCACTTGGGAAGGAACCTGTGGCTCCCGTTGGGATGACTGAGCTCTTAGCCAGCTCTAGGAAAGCCCTCTTTGAGGGAGGCACCCTAACTGAAACGCCAGCCAGGGCCCCACCACGTCGGACAAGGGCAGCCTGGTAAGGCGAGCCGGGCGCAGGGCGGGCGCTGCCGCCCGTGTCCTCCTTCGCCCGTGAACCTCTTTCTAGGGCTTGTTGGAGCAAGTGTGGTAGAACTCGTGTTTTCTACCTGATCCTGGCAGGTGTGAATTAATCACTTCCTCTGCTATCTAGATGTTTTTATTTAATTGGATGACTGTTTTGTCCACTATTTCTGTTTTTGTTGTTGTTTTTCAGTGCCGTCTTGCACTTCTGTTTACCATGAGAAGTGACTGCCTGAGATAGGTGCTGGAGACTTTCCCAGAGCACTGAATCTCCGTGTTTCCCAGGGGTGGATGGGGAACAGGAGATGAAGGATGCATCTGTCTCAATCTCCCGGGACCCGGGTGCTTTGCGGAGCTTGGGCAGAGTCTTTGGCTGGCTGGAGGGCATGTTTATCGCAGCTGCCCACGGCTGAAACGAGACCCGTGGCGCATCCCTGGGCAGCGAGAGTGACGGGGCCTCGGCGTGGTGCCGGTGGCCGCCGGGCCCGCGCGGCGCTGCCTCAGCACCCAACAGCTCGTGCAGCGGCTCGTGGACCGTCCCCCCGGCGGGCCACGGCGGGTTTCTGCGCCTGGGCTCTGCCCCTGAAGCCGTGTCGCAGCTCCACACAGGCAGTTCTGCCCTCCGTGGCAGCCCCTTCTGCTCCCAGCACTTCCCAACAGGCCGATTGGATGCCACAGCTGCCGCTTTCTCCCTGTTGCTTTACAAGCGCTCCCACCTCCTGGCTCCGGGCTGCTGCAGCCTGCAGGGGTCCTGCACCCTGTCTGCGTCCCCGCCAGCGTCCTCCTGCCGGCTTCTGGGACCCTGGCAGCAAGAGCAGTGCAGGGGATAAACCTCTGGCGCAGGAGAAGCTCCAGTGCATCGCATGGCCAGAGTAGTAAGTTGGAAACCAATTCCCTAGGGAAGATGATGCCCAGAAATTGGGCCTTACTTTGCTCATCTTTGACGTAGCAGAGTTGAGTGGTCAGAAGATGAAAGGACTTCCTGGCAGAAGAGTTAGAAACGCGCAGCATGATAGACCTGGCTGTGTCCTCCCCCCGACGGGGTTTGTTGTTTTTTTCTGAAGTAAAACTGCCTGCATCTTGCTTTTTCTTTCTCACTTTGGTGTACTTGTCTTTTACATCACATTATCTGTTTTTTCAGATGAGTTTGATGTATTTAGGCCAAATTATCCTGGTTTTGACCTGCTGTATTCTGTGCTCGGGCTGCATTGCCTCTGTTTTCGGTGGCTTCTATCTGCACCATTATTACCAGAGCTCAGCCACTTCTGTGCGTCCCTTGAGCACGAGCGCTTCTGTTCCGCTAAATGGACTGCCTTGATGTATAAAATGAAGCGGTTTCATTTTTGCAAGTCCTTAGCTTTTGTAAACGATGCTAACACAGTCACTCTCATTTTCTATTAAAGAAAACCTCTAGACAAATTAAAAATACAAACCAAAGAAGTTCCAGTGCTCTGAAGAGCCAGTTGTTTGGGTATCAGGTAGGGATATTCTTAAGACATCTTGTGTTACATTGCCAGAGCTATGCTTAGAGAAGCGCTTGCATAGCAGTATTGCTGAAGACGTATTTCTTAAGTGTAGTCTCAGTTCTGAACTAAAATGCAGGTATTTTGTCTGTGTAGAGGCCTGACAGAGAAATAGGCATTTGTAACTTAGTTTGCATGCTGAATATCCAAAGAGTTTGAGAAGACTTTGTCTTCCAGCCTTAAGCTCCATCTCTTAAAACATTTGAATTTTAAATTTTGCTACAAATAACCTATGTAGACAGGACTTCTCTGACCATGTACAT
Source organism: Microcambeva ribeirae (assembly GCA_035222435.1). Taxonomy (NCBI): domain Eukaryota; kingdom Metazoa; phylum Chordata; class Actinopteri; order Siluriformes; family Trichomycteridae; genus Microcambeva; species Microcambeva ribeirae. The sequence goes on from JAYECN010242730.1 coordinate 44,964, forward strand.
AGTCATTGCTGTAGATAGAGGAATTGTCAAAATAAGGAATTGTCCAAATAGTGATTTTTTTTTTTTTTTTTTTTTTTGGCAGGAAAACATTCAATGAATATTAGATGAGTGTTCATAATATCCTGTACTTAAGTTTTAAGCATTAGCAATTGCTCAGCAGTAGACAGTTCTGTAGCTTAGCAGGGAGAAAGCTTAATGAAATCCAGAATGTGAGAGCAGAAGCTAAATGAAATCAGACTTGGAAATACAGTGCAAAATTTTAACAGCAAGTTTAATTAACATTTGGAGAAACTTCAGTGACTATCAGGCTTTATGCATCACTTCAATGTGAGTGCTTACATTTTCAAAAAGATACTGTGTGTGTTAGACACTGTGATAATTGTTTGTTAATATTCCTTAGGTTGTGAAAAGCAGGAAATGGACTTAATGTCCTAGGCCTCAGACTGTATAACTTCGGTCAGGATGCGTTGCTGAGTTTGCTCGCTACAAGCTGAGCTTCTGCTGTGTGTTAAGAATCTACCTTCACCCAACAGATGGCTTGCAAAAGTTTGATCTAGTGGGAGGGGGTAGAAGTTATTTGCTTTGCAAGCTCTTGATAAGGCAGGGATCTGAGCCCATACCTTCTTTGCATCATTCCTCTTATGTACTTAGGAATACTTTGGGTTTTTAAGATTCTGTGAGCCCCTGTGTAAGAGGAGATGAACTGTCTTATACCCTGACCTTTGGCTGCTCTTTTGGCATCACAGGATAATGTTGTTTTTTCTGTTTCCTGCTGGAAATGACCATCACTAGACCAGAGAGAGAGAACTAGAAAAATTCTGTGTTTATTCCTTATACACGTAGATGCTGGGTTGCTTCCTACAAGTGTGATATGGACTCAGCTGCTGACCCTGGGAACAGGAGTGCAATTGTGGACACTGTGCCAGGGCTACCTGGAGATGGAGACTGAAAGAGGCTCTCGCCCAGGCTGGGGCTCCTTGCAAGCCCCAAGTGGAGCTGCGCTCTGCTGCCGCCGGGCACCGCTCCGCGCTCCTCCAGGAGCCCCGGCGCAGCCTGACCTTTCCGTGCTCTCGGCGCGTCCCGGCCGGCGCTGCCGCGCTGGCGAGTGTGCTTTCTCTCCCCGGGATGTGCTTGGCTTGGCCTGTTTTGTTGTCCTGGCGACAGAACAGTGTGTTATGCTTTCCCCCCAACCAGAAATAGTTTCTTGTACCTTGTGACCGCAGTGCTGCGCTGCTCCTCTGGTCGCCGGCCAGGCTCCGTGGTGCTGGAGGGCCGGCGTGTGGGGTGGTGACCTCTTGTCACAAGTTCTGGTGTGCCCGCTGCCTGGGCTTGCTAGCTCCCTGCCTGCTCCCCTCCCTCTGCAAGAGAGTCTAGGGTTTCAGGGGAGCAATTGCTCTTGATTTACATGTCCTGTGGCATTTCGGTGGTTATGTCATTCTGTTTGAGCCTGTGCTCCTGTCAGCTGTCTGTCTCGGCTGTCAGGGCTCGGTGGCTGAGTAGCACGTGGTGAGCTCTTACCTCTCCTTCCCCCTTTGCTCAGCTGTTTTTGCTGTCTGCTTCCCGCTGTCCTTGTGCTTGGGAACAGATTCTCGGCAAGTGTAACGGGGCCCAAGGGCAATGTGATCGGGATGGCTGGAGGATCCCCTCCTGCAGCACTTCCAAGTAGAGCTGGGAGGGAAAGCGGGGAATTTGCAAGACCCGGCCATGTGAGCAGCTTACGGACAGTTTATCTTGAGTTCTGGCCCTGCTGTAGGATGTGGCCGGAGTGCAGAGGGCGCAGTGCAGCCTGTTGCCTTGCAAGGGTTCTGCAGAGGTGCATTTGAGAGAGATGCTGCTGGAAGGGAAGCCGAGGCAGCCTCCCCCGGCCCCCAGCAATGCAGGCGAGGGAGCCTTGCATTGCGCCACGGCGCGGGAGCGTGGAACCGCTCCAGCCTTGCCTGCTACTTTATTGGAGTGGTTCTGGCATAGAGCAGTGAAATGTATGTAGCAGCAACAATAATTTCCAGGACTGAGAAGGAAGGGGAGATGAAAGGAGTAATTTACCTTCCCCCATCCCTGAACAGTAGCAAATGAGGATGTAGGCACATCTCAGCCCATATAAAATATTAATTGGGACATTTTCTACAGTTCAGCAGTGGGAAAGAAGACAGAAATCCTGCAGTGCCCTGAGCTGCTATTCCCAGTCCAGGGGAGAGGGATTCTGCGCAGAGACATGTCCGGTGTCACCTCTCTGTGGGGACGGGAATGGTTGCCCAAAGCTCCTTGATAGGAAGGGAGGGCCGTGCAGCGGCCACAGGACTGCGCAGGCTCTTAGGTTTAGCAGGGCAGGGCGGTCTCCAGTGGGCTCCTGTAAATCGGAGGGTGCTGCAGTGCTCCCAGTGACTGCCGAGCAGCCCAACCAGCGCCGTGTCCTGCTTACTCCCACGGAAAAGGCTTGCGTGGCGCAGGGGATGCAGGGAGGGTGTGGAGCCTGCGTGCTGAAGATCTGATAGAGAAGAAACGTCGTGATGGAGCCAGGACTGGTGCCAGTTCCCCTTTCTTTGCCCTTTTGATGGGTGGGCTGGGAGGAAGGGCTGTCCTTGTTCTTGCCTCTTTCTAGGCATCTGCATTCCCCAGAGGCCTAGAGTTCAGTAACTGCCAGGGCTGCCTGAACAATTTGCTTCTCTCGGATCCTCTCAGTGACGCTCTGCTTGTCTGATGTGAGCACTGCACTCGAGAGGATGGGGGCTTTGCAGTGCAAGTCAGGGATCGGACATTGCTCTTGTGGAAAACACCGTCTTTCTGCATGAGCTTCAGGGACTGGAAAGGCCCCCCTGCTTCTTGGCAGAGAGGGGCAGCTTTACTCTAGTGTCCTCACCTTTCCTGGCCCCCCCCACACATTAAATTTCAGTGAGGAGAAACCGTTTTTGCTTTCCTTGATGTATAGATTTTTTTCTCTAATCCAGATGACAATTGTGCTCAAGCTGATGTTGCCTTTGGGCTGGACTAAGCACATTTAGCATTTAGGCAGCACTGCTTGCCTGCAGGTCTCCAAATGCTTGCTCAGCAGTGCTGCCCCAGCCCGCGCGTCCGCGGGCGCTGAACCTTGGTTCCCTTTGCGGGCGGCTGCAGCTGGCAGCGTCCTCGCTCCGTGCACGGCTGGGCCCCAGCTGCCACTGGGGGTTTCTCCTCCTGCCCTGCTGCTCTTCCCCAAGGCTTCTCTGGGGCAGCAGCAGGTCCTTTCCTGTTTCATGCAGCTTGTCTCTTCAGAGACTCTTCCTCCTCCTCTCCAGCCTTGGAGAATGGGGTAAATCTCAGAACAGATGCCACAAAACTGACTTTATACTTGTGTGGTGTGTTTGCTGTGGTGCTGCTTGCTTGGAAACGAAGCAGAAAACGCAGCTTCAGCCCCAGCTCTGAGCTCTGGGACATGAGGGGAGTCCTTGGCCCTGGGTGCCCATGCAGCCCTCGTCCCCAGTGGCTGGAAGGCCTGGGGAGATGCTTATGCAGCTGCCAGTGTCACACAGCCCTCCAGGCCACCCTTTTCCTTTCTCCACAGAATCTGAATAAGAGCCTAGTTCAGGGCTGTGCAGCTTAATGTTCTGTTTCTTGTTTTCTTTCAGATCACCAGAAACTGGAACGTGAAGCTCGAATCTGCCGACTCTTAAAGCATCCAAATATCGGTAAGTCTCTCTGGGCTCGGGAATGGGGAGGCGAGACAGGAGTCAAACAGCTCCTCCTCGCACCCAGTAGGAAAGCAAGAGTATTCCCGATGTCCCCAACAACTCGTCAAAGGTGCCTTTTGAAACCGCCGTAGCTTCTCCTGCTGAGAGAGCACCCCGCGAGCGCCCCAGCCGCACGGGCCGCACACGCACCCGAGCGAGCCGCACTCTGCACCGCCACCTCGTCTGCGCCGCCAGCCCCACGCCGTCCGCTCGCCTGGCCCGCCGCCGTGCAGGGAGCAGAGCTGAGGCTCTTGCCCCCTCACCTCTCCGCTTCCTCTTCTTGGCACTCTTCTGTGTATCCATTTAAAGGCTGTTTTCAGTGAGATCCCCATTTTAGAGGAGGGTGGACTAGTATGTTTTCTTTTCTCATTCCAGTGGTCACACAAGACAAAAGAGACAACAATTTGTTTCTGCTCCTGAAATATGTTTGTTGTTTTGTTTTTTAATCTTTTGCTGAGTGTGGCTGTTTCCATGGTTATCCTGCATGCAGGGTTTCTCTTGTTTGTTTGTTTGTTTTGTGCTCGCCCCCAGTGGAACAGATGGGAAAGGAAGAATTGCCCACTTTGTCAGTGGGGGGAAAAAAAAGTGGAGTCCATGGAGTCTCCATGGAGTCCAGAGAGTAATTTTGGCCTCAAAAAATGAGGAAGGGAAAATAAGACATAACTTCAAACAAAAAATACATTATTTACTAAACTGGACAGAGTGGACATGCATTCTGTTTTGTTCCAAAGTGCTACAGAAGTTTGCCTTAAGACTTTCATTAGTGAAACAATTTCATTGTTTGCTGTAAGTTACTCTGAGTAAGAGATTTGGAGCATATATTATCTCTTTTTTTTTTTTAAATGAAATTTAAATAAATAGGGCTCTAGAAACCCTAGTTAAGGTGTGACTTGTAAGTTGGGTTAATATCTCGGAGAAAACACTAAGAACTACCAAACTGCTATCTTTGACCAAGCTACTGTTAATTACTCTTGTCTGGGAAAACTGTAATGTAGTGTCATTGCTTTCATTTTTTTCATAATCCATTTAGATAGATGTGTTCTACAAAACTGCTTTTTAAATTGAAAATTAATTTTAACGCTAGAGATTTCGTCGTTGTGAAGCCAGAAGCTTCTTCTCCCAGAGCACGGAGAACTTTGGCGGCGGCGCTGCAATCTCCTCCGAAGCAGCCGTAGCGCTATCAGACTTAATCTGATCGTGGAGAGCTAGCTGAATTTTCAAACTCTATCTAGACTGAGGCCTCTGATTGCGTTAGCAAAGAGACTGATATGATTGTATTGCTGAATGAAAATGAGATGTTCATTTGGATGAACTTTTCAAGTTCCAGATGTGCTTAGGTTTTTCATGTTTCTGTTTCTTTTTTTTTTTTCCTAAAAGATAGAAAGTTTTCCTCAAAAATTCATCAGTGAAGATGGTTCTTTCTCATAGCATCTGCCTGAGCTCCTGAATTTCAGGTTCCTATTGTTTTTGTCCTGTCCACTGAAGACCTGGGAGAGGAAAGGTGCCTTACAGCACGCTGTGCAGACCAGTGCCTGTAGCCTGTTTCTCATGCTATGAAGGAGCCATTTCCATTAGCTCAGGGCTTCACAAAATGCTGAGCACCCAAGTAGCAGCCTTTCAGCTGAAGGAGCTTTCTGGTCGTTGTAGCTGACTGCAGTTGTAGAGATACAAGGAGAGGAACAGTCATTCCCTTCTACAGTAATTTGCAGTGATGAATGTACTGGTCTGTAAATGTATTGCTTGACAGTCTACAGAGTGATTAAAGCTCATACTAGGAGTTAGCTACCAAGCTGCTTTTGCCCCATAAGTCTTGTTACTATCATCGCTTAAATGTCATTTTACTCTTTATTTTGGTATTCATTTCTCACTCCCATCATCTCTCCTTTTTCTCAATTCTTACAACACTTCTTGTCAAGCATCTTAAAATTTAAGCATTATACGCAAGAGGAAAAACATTTTTAAAGGTGAATTGCACTGCAAACAAGCATATGATGTTCCTAGCTCAGCTCTGCAGTTTGTTCCTCATCTGCAGTGAGTGGCTTGACTTGTCTCCTGATGTATTATGCTTTGGAAAGGTCTCTTGTGAGGAATGCATCTGGTTAGAGGTCCTTGCATTTTCTGCTGAGTATTTCTTGTTTTTCTAGAGCAAAACTGTTTTTATTTTAATATACAGAGACTAGCCATTCTAAATTCTAAGGCATCCCAAATAGCAATAAAAGAATAAAATTTTATGCCTACAATGCAGTCCTGGAAAAAGACCTCAGGAAGTCACATAGCTTTGGTTCAGCAATCCTGTGCAAACATTTGATAGCTGCCCCTTTCCAGGCATGTTTGTTCTTAAAGCCCTGTAATGGTCCCACAACCCCTAGTGGCAGTTCTAAAATGTTTAGTTCTTCTATTAGTTAGACATCAGAAAAACATATTTTGCTGCTATCTTAGCCTTAGCCTGTTATTTCTAGTTCTATCTAGAGTATATGTGGAAAGTAGTTTTTCTTTCTTGTAGCAGGCTTTTACATACTTGAAGACTGTTATCATGTCTCCTTTCAGTCTTTTTTTTTCTTTAGACTAAACAAACCCAGTTCTTTCAATCTTTTCTCATACGTCATGATTCTAGACTTTTTTTTCCCTCCTCTTCCAGTTCCCTGGCCTCTCTCCATTTTTTTCACATCTTTCTAGAAACATGATGCCCAGAGCTGGACGTGCCAGGGCTCTAACTGAGGCCATGCGGGTGCTGATTGTAGGAGGAGGATTTGCCTCACCTGTCGTACTAAAGATGTTCTTGTTTTTCCTGTCAACATGTTAAACTTGCTTTTTGAGTACATTGTTGATACACATTTGCTTTCTGACCCGTTATTGCCCCAGGCCACCCTCTGCAGAACGGTTGGCAAGCAAGTCATTTTTCCATCTTGAGCAGATGAGAATTCCTACCAAAGTGCACACTACTTTTGTCCTCATTAAAATAAATGGGAAGAAATTCACTCTGCATGGGTTCCCTCTGAATCTGTAAAGACCATTTTGATTTCTGATATTAAAATATGCTTGCAGCTCCTCTCACAGTAATGTAATCTTTAACAACAGTGCCATATATTACATCATGTAGATAATAAGTACAAATGCTCAACTGTATTGGACTTAGGGCAAACACTTGAAGATACCACTTGATGCATTGTTCCATTTTGACAGTGAACAATTTTGAGTATGTTTGTTTTTTTTTTCCATATATATGCCATTATAAGCTAGTTTTGTATATGCATTTTTCTAACTTGCATATAAAAAAAATATTATGTAAGATTCTGTCAGAAGCTTTGCTGAAGTCCAAATGGTAAATGCATTGCTTCTTCCATATTGCTAGGGCTTGTTACCCTGTGACTGAAGGAAACCGTATTCTTTTGAGGTAGTAGTAGTTTTTTTTTCTCCCTGACTTATGTGTATTGATATCTAGTAATCACCCTGCCACTAGAGTTCTGTGTTTGACCTCTTCTGCTTGTGTTGCTTCCCTGAGAGTTGTGTAGCTACTCTACACCAATACTGCAGAACTTTGCATATTTTGCACTTACTTTAATGGAGAAACGAAGTTCTGTTGTTGATGGTTTTGCTGGAGACAGTTGCAGTGTGTTGTGCTGTTCTGCAGTGACCTGAACCTCTAGAGAATTGTGAGGGCAGGCAGGAGGATTGAGAAGCTACAACCCTGGGGGTTAACTACTTGTCTCTCCTTCTGCCTATATACAGGATGTAAGGAAACCTGTTGCTGAATTTATGGTTTTTATCCATTTGCTGTAAGATGGTTGATTCTGGAGTGGTAATTCCAGACAGCAACACATTAGCTGTAATGCTACTACTCATACTAATTAAAAACAGGATAATCTGGATACAAGCTAGTGCCAGTGGTGTTTATCAAATTTTACTTTTATGGTATTTTCATATGTTGTCATTTTTTGTGATAGGACTGCTTTCTGAGTTATCATAACATGCCTTCATGAAACCTCAGCCCTAATTTTAGGCCCTTGCTTTGTAGTAGGACATCTTGTTTGTCTTCAGATGCACATGGAGATGCGCAGGGTCAAGGCAGTCACAGTGAAGCGATCCTTCCAGGAGCTTAGTATTGCAGTATGGCTATTTCTTGGTCTAGAAAGATTTCCAGTGTCTGGACAAAGACATTTAGCTGGAGGCAACGTTCTGATTTCCAGAAGTATTTTCACAGTACGCAGCTCCCTGTACACATGCATCATCTCTAGCTTGCTGATTTTAGCTGATCACCTCAGAGCTCGCTTCAGCTGAGGAAGGGCTTCCTTCCCTCTTTCAACTAGTGGTTTTGATGCTCTTGGGAGCTTTCTAGAGTATTTAGGTGTCTTTCTAGAGTATTTAGGGAAGTCGCTCACCCAGTTCAGCAAAACTGGATGGAGATGAGTCAGTGATCTGTTCATTTTCATCCTGTTTTAATGGGAAAATGAATACTCCCATTACTGAGGATATGTTGTGCAAAAGTAGTTCTTAAATATATTTGTTTTTATTTCAAAGTGATCTCTAAGTTATTCTTACCTTGTTCTAGCCTGTTATTGTGCAACTTTGCTGCTTGCGTTTAGATCTGCAATAAAACAAATACTTACATTAAGAGAGACTGCTGGTAGCCCAAGAGACAGAACCAAATTCTTCTTTTTGGTTTCTGCCTTCATATTCTGTGCTGCACTGCTTCAAAGTTAATTTCTTTGAGGGAATTTACAGCAGCTGTAAACTGCTGTTCTCAGCATCTATCAGAATTATTGCTTTTTCAGGTTTTCCTGCTTCTGACTTTCTCCCAAATACACCTGCACTTAATTATTTTGAGTTTTAACTTCTATCTTTTAGTTTGTCTCAGAATGGACCATAATTTTGGACACGTCCTTATTTAAAATGGGGAGAAAATTGTAGAAAAATCTCCTGCAGATTAGATGAATTTCTTTTGGCCTCGTTCAGTTTTACTTCCTTTGACAAATGGTCTTTCCTCTGGTATCTTTGCCTCTCTCCTGGGAATGACTATAATAGATGGGTAAATAAAGCCTCTGGTTTGTGTGCACTGAAGTGGTGATTCAGGTGACCAAGGTATGAATTGCTGCAAAGCCCCAGAAGGATTTTGTGCTTCCATATGCAGTGCGGTTAGAGAGCGTCACAACATGTCACTAGTCTGGGTGGGAAACAGGCTACTTGGACCACATCTGCAGACCCCACGCTGGTTTTGCTGTTTGCATGATTTGATCCACAACTTGAAGTTCACTTTTTACTTTAGGAAATTATTATTGTTAAGCAGATCCTCCTTTTTTTTTTTTTTTTTTTTTCCTATTTCTCTCTTCTCCCCCCCCCCCACCCCACCCCCCCAGCCACCTGGAATCAACTCCTATCAACTTTTCCTATCAACTTTTCTAAGAGATTTGAATTGCTTCCATTGTGAACAAGGAGAAACTGTAGGCTGTGCAAAACCTTGTTTTCCTTGTTTTTTTGACTGCAGGCGTCCAGACTGCCATCGCAAATTGGCACAGAAGAGATGTTGCATGCAAAGACTGGCTGAAACGCTGAGGGTTTCCCCCACAGCTGGGTGATATTTGTGCCCCAGTGGAGCCCCCGGGGGTTCAGCAACCCCTGTGTGAGATAGCCCGGGGCCCAGTCTGCTGCTGGGGAATGTTCCTCCAACACCCCTGAGCACCAAGCAGGACAGGGGGGCAGCCACAGTCCAGGGAAATGGTGCAGGCAAGAACTTGCCCTTTGAAGGGATAGTTTCAGATGGGCTTTCCTGGGCAGCGTGAGAAAGGAGCTGTGAAAATCAGGTTGTTGCAGCAAGGGGGTCAGGCAGAGCACCTGCCTGCAGGGCTGGGGTACTTCGCTTCTCTTATTAACAGTTCTGGATGGTCACAATTGCATATTTTCAAACAAGTAGGGAATTTTCCTGATAGTGCATTCTTCTGGCTTGTGTAATGTGTAAGTAGGGCATACTGAATGCTATTTGTCATGTGCTGAACTTCAGGCGTTTGTACAGACGTTGCAGCAAAATAACAATTAAAACACACGGTCTAGTTGGTGCTAAAATGGATAAAACAAAAAAGCTGTAGCAGGAAGAGCGCTATCTTGACCTCATTTTAGGGCTAGACCCATTAAAAGTGCTTCAGTGTGGACAATACTGGAAAAAAAAAAAAAAAAAAGAATTGTGTGGTTTTTGATGCTCTCTTAGGACACTTCCTTGTCTTTCCGTGCAGAGGTAGCAGGGGCTTGGGTCTGCCTGGAGGGAGGCGACTGTTACCAAACTCTGTCCCTCCCGCTTCGCAGAGCGTTGCAGCCTTGGGGGGCTCTGCAGGCTGCTGAGTGGCTCCGTGTCCCGTCTGGGAGGGCAGGGGGGACGCGGCGGGATCCTCAGGGCCTGCTTAGCAGCAGCGGGGTACATCCTCCGAGCTAACTGTCCTGCTGCTAGCAGTTACTGTGCAGCGAAGTCGGCATTAGCTGCTGAGCAGATGATTTCTAGAGAATTATTTGCATTACGCAATTTAATACTTTTTAATAGCAAATTTTTAATTAAAAGGAGAGTCCTTTTGGAAGCAGGCTGAGCAGCTGCAGCTGATTTCTGGTGTTTAATGTGATTAGAGAAACAGCTGGGGTTGGAGCAGAGCACCCAGCTCGGGCGGGTGCAGGCTGGTGTGTCCCTGCGCTCCCGGCGCCGTTCCCTGGGAGCCCTCCGTGCCCGTTCGCTCCGGAAGCCGCACTCGCTCCACAGGCTGGCGGGCCGTGCGTATTTATGGATGTGCTCTGAGCATCCCCTGGAGCAGGGGAAGAGAGCGTCACACGGGCTTTCGTCCTCGTTTTTATTCGGTTTCTTCTTGCATGCACAGTTTCCTCAAATACGCCCCTCGTGGTGTCTTTCCTCCTCGCTTTCCTCACGATGCAGGCGAGCACCGTGTGGCATCCGCTCGGAAGCCGCGGAGCAGCGAGGCTCGGCTCTCGCTAATGAGTGGCTGACCTGTGTCGCACCCTGCAGTCCCCGAGCGCCCGTGAGATTGCATTGCTGAGGCTGCCCGAAAGGGCTGCCGTGTTGCAATTACTGTGACGCAAGAGACAAACGGAAATCTCTGCCCGGTTGCATTGGCTCTGCTGCAGGTGCAGTTTTAGGTAGCAGTCTCCCATGCCTTCTGACTTTCTCTTGGCCTAAAACTCTCTGCCTGACAGGCTGCAACAAGTCCTCCTTTGGTTAGTGCTTGTTCTGCCACTGCTCACTACTGCCCTCATTTTGATTTATTAGTTCTGAAGTTATCTGTAAGACTTTGTTAGTCATATGAAATTAGTTGTCGTTATGAACATACAAGCACTCTGTTCTTGGTGTGGATGGACTTCTGTCTGTGCTCTGAAACGTCAGGCAAGCTCTTTCACCATATCCTGTAACAGGTTTAGTGCCTTATTGCCTGGCTCCTCGCTTCTGTTTTCTTCTGGTTTATTCCCCTCTCCTTGGCTGCTCTTGTTTAACTTTAGAGCAAGTGCTCTTACCTCAGTGCCATCTTTGGCATGGGAGGAATCATCCCATGACCTTGAGTGTGTGTGGGGTTGGCAGGGATGGACTTCCTGTGCCTGTGGAAGGAAGTATGGTTTGAATTGCTTCTTCAGGGCTATGGTAGCAATTACTAGAAATGCCTCATCTTCTGGTGCAATACAGGGAGTGAAAACAGGTTTCTTTGGAAAGTCCTACTTTCTTGTAGCTTGTTGGATGGAAGACCTTGTGTTTCCATTGTGTCCCAATTCCTTGCGGTTGGGATTGATGCTCTTTTTCTGTCTGTGTGAGGCATAAATGTCACTGCTGTCCTATGCAGAGCAGAAGAGGAGCCTGTTATTCTTTACAGGAAAAGCAGAGACAGATTAATACTTTCAATTTTAATTCTCCCACTTTTCTTGTCCTGGTTGGTCAGTTTTTGACTCCTTCACGTTCTAGCATCTGTAGATGATTTTACTCTTTTCCATGTTGTGTCCACAGCTTATGTGGATGTGAGTGAGTTGTGGTAATAATTAGATGGGCTGTCAGGACCAGCAGCCTGTGGAACAGATTGGATCTCCTTTTCCTGGAAAAAAATGCACGAAACAGAGCCACTCACTACTCTGGGTGCCTGTTACCCGCTCCTGGGACTGGACATTCAAGAAGCTGCCTCCAGCTATTCATGTGGAGAGCAATCTCACAGGACATGCTTAAAGCATGGAGTTAAAAAAGGACCTTATTTATATACTCTCTGGAAGGTGGAGGTGTCAGATGGTATTTGATGGTTGTGTATCTCTGTGGTGAATGTTAAGATACTGTGGATTTCCTTGATGAACCCAAGGGGAGAGGAGGCTAGGAAACTCTTTAAATGCTTTTTTCCTCCATGCAGTCTAAGGATGGTAGAGCTACTTCTGAATACGTGCTGCTTTGTGGGGTGACTGAGGGGTGTTGGAAAAGCCAGTTAACCTCATAGTCCCCCGATTGCAGTACCCTTTCTAGATCCTCTGTAGTCAGGTAGGCCAGCTCTTGTGGCAATGTGTTAAAGTAGGTAGGCAGTACTTTTGGATGAAATACTGCTTAGTACCCCTCTGCTCTACCCCAGTTTATTACTTTTATTTCTTCCCACCAGTATCATATGAACCTCCTAATCTTTCTTGACTCTACTCATCCCCATTCCTCTCTAATCTTTAAACCTAGTATTTTGAGCTACTGCTTATTATTCCTCTGTAGAGTAGTCATACCCGCTCTCTTCTTTGCTTTATGTCATTTTTAGCTATTGTTGGTTTTGCTCTTTGAGCTCCCTGAGCTTTGTTGAGCACATGGAATCCTAGACAGATTTTGATCTGCAGCCCTCTGGGCTGTCACAAGGAAATACCTCCCGCTAAGAGTTAACAGCCTGCATCCTGCCTCCATGGCCTCATCCCTTCTTCTGGCAGTTGGAGGGTGACCTACTGATCAGTGTTTAGGAGCTGTTTGTGTGTCCATCTCTTGTATGTACTCATCTAGGCTCACGAGGGAAAAACCTGCTGTGTGCTGGGAACCCAAGGATCTGTTTCTACTACTTTCCCTCTTGTTTCTAGTCTTGAATGAAAGTCTTTTCTCCTAGGAAACACCATCCTTCTCTGTTGTGTTTTTGTAATGCTGCCTCTGTTGGATCCTGCCAAGTGCTCAGGAGGCAAATTTGAAGTGCATTTTTCGTATCAACACAAAGTAGTAGTGTACAGAGACTGCTACAAAGCCAGCTAAAGCTCTTGGAGGAGATGTTTTTTGTGGAGTGATTTGAGGAACCTGATTCTTAAAGGTGATAGGTCTCTGTTTACATGCTTTAGCAACAGCATGTTTCACCTGAGACACCTGCTCTCCTGTTCCTCCAGCAGTAATTGCTTCCTTGCAGCCTTGTCATGTGCACGATACCCCTCCCAGGCCCCCTCTGTTAGGTGCAATTGAAGCACATTTAGGAAAGGAAGGTGCTCAGGGGACAGCCCAAGATCTTGTAAGTTAAGGCAGGAAGAAAGCAGGGAAGTGCGGGCAGGAGAACGAGGAAACAAAGAAATGCTTTTAGGTTAAGTAGTGGCCTTGGTGCTGCCTCCATGCTACGCTGGGGTATGTATGTGTTAGCATGGGTGGGAAACAGTGTCCTAGCAAAAGAGAGCTCAGAGGAGGATTAGGGTGCTGGGAACATTTACCAAAGCTGCCCATATGGGATGGGAGCGTATGCCGAGTGCTGCTCTGCAGCATCCCCAGGGCGACGGTGGCAGTTGACGTCCTGAGCCAATACGAGGGGCAAAATGACCTCTCGGTTCAGATAAAGAGATAGTCATTGAGGTGGGGAAAGTCAATGCAGGTCGCCTATATTTTATACAGAATAGAACAGATGACAGTGAGGAGATGCTGAAGCATCATTAAAAGGATGGGGGAGAATAATGATCTTTGTCTTCTGGGGATAAGAACTGTAATGTTACTTTGGTCAACACTAGGTAACAAGGTGTTTCAATGACTGGGATCCAGCCTGGGTTAGATGTTTTAGTTGAATGAATCAATAGGAAAAGTACTTTAGAGAGACTTGTCTAAAGACTCATGTAAAGAAGTTGACGCATCCCTAGTCCACGTGTCAAAGCTTAGGAATTGAGTCAAACAGCATTGCTAGGTTGTGGCTCTAGCAGGCAATATAGAGAACCTTTCCACTGGGGAGAAAAGAGGTAAATAGAGGAAGGTAAGTGAGATGAAATGGGGGAAAAAAAAAAAAAAATCAAAGAAAATGAATTTTTTGGGATTTTTTTTTTCTTTTTGACTTAGGAGGAGGGACACTAAAGCAGAAATGTGTCCCCGTGTGTTGGCTTCATAAATATGATATATAACATGTCAGAAGGAGAACGAAAGAATACTAAGGGATAGCATCCAATTCTGGTGGTTAAAAGGAGCAAGGAAGGGGAAAAGATGAAGAGTTGAGAGCAGAACTACTGGAGTATAGGTATGGAAACTGAAGAAGCATGAGATTTGGTGAAGAGGAAGATGATCAGATATGACCATGCTAACAAACAGATCTTGAAAAATGAGATAGGAAGCCAACATGAATTTTTCTTACGGGTTTTGGGATGAAAGTCGTAATGGAGTGAGTTAAAGATGAAGGGAAGGAATTGGATTTATTGAGTTTGTTAGATGGTGGTACTGACATGTAGGTGGACTTTTTTTTTTTTTTTTTTTTTTAAGATTCTGAAAGCAGTTTATCTTGTGCGGTCTAAGTATGTGGGGAGAGAGAACCACTGAAGTAGGAGAATGGTCCAAGGTATTTAGGGTTTGTTTTGACACGGGGTAGGGGTTGAGTGTGTGTGAAGGACATCTGTCTATTCCTTTGAGATAAAGGAAAGAAAAGGATTACTGGTCACTAGGGGAGTGCACAAAGCAAAGGGCATGGGGAATTAGGAGACTGTGGTAGGGAGAACTTGGTTTTGTGTGTAGGTCTGATCTGTGAGGTGACATATTTGCTATATGCTACCTAAATCCCCATTTCTTGATTGTGTTTTTGCAGTGCGGCTCCATGACAGTATTTCAGAAGAAGGTTTCCATTACCTCGTCTTTGATCTGTAAGTGTCTCTCTTTTGGCTTTGAAGCTTCATCAGTGATACAGACATGTGGATTGTTGACTAAGAATGGAATAAAAAGCACCTGCATTATTTTAATTCTCTTTCCCTGTTGAGCCCTGTACGTGATTCTAGTCCACTTGATAAAAATCCATTTGTGGTGTGGTAGGGGACGGACCAGGAAGGCTCCTGGCAGCAGATGTAGGTGTCGGATGGTGAGCAAGTAGGGAGGGAGTCTGCAGGGATCAGAGGATGGGTCTTCTGGCCAAACTTATCATGTGCTAAGCTCTGTAGAGGAACATGGGCCATTTGTGCCCAGCGCTTCAGTGGTGCCCCCAATCCTGCTGCTGTAATGACAGTCCAAGGGCTCTCGTGGATGTACCACTGCTTGGGCCACAGCTGTGGGGTGTTCCTCGTGTCGCCTGTGCTACGGTAGCTCTGCACAAGCTGTTCAGTGCAGGCTGGGGAGACAATCTTGGGGAAAAAGGGGCCAGTCAGGGAGGCACCATATGTGCTGTACCCAGCTACATGCAGAAAGACTCTGTAACCTCCCTTGTTATTTCAAATTTCAGGGTTACTGGTGGGGAACTCTTTGAGGATATTGTTGCCAGAGAATACTATAGTGAAGCAGATGCCAGGTAAGACTGTTTCCAGACCCGTCTGTGTTTGTGCCCCGTGTGTGCCAACACAGTGGAATGAATTTCCTGCCTGCTGTTCCTGTGCATGCCTTTGTCCTGAAACGCTTGCTCCCTGCCTGGAAAAAAAAACATTCTTCTCTCTGCCATTAGCAGAAACTGTTGTCACCCATCAGCCCTGACTCGCCACAGCTGTGGCGCCTGCCCCTCGCGGAGGCTGCTGTCGCAGCGGGCTCTTTCCTGGGACCTCTGTGGCTGGTGGCTTTGTGCGCCTGGCCTTCGTGGCGGTGGTGACGGGGTGCCCTCAGCACGTGCAGCGCTGCCCGCTGGGCCTCTGCCCGCTCTGCGGCGCCGCAGGGATGTGCTCTTGCTTTTGGGCAGGCCCCGTTAAGTCACCTGTGCCCAGGTCAGAGTGTCCGGGAGGGAGGCTGTGTTTCTGAGAGCCCTTTGTACCTGTGAGCTCACAGGCGCAGTGGGAAGAGGTGCGATGTCTGAGAGTGACCTTTGTATTTTGATATTAAGCAGATTTAAAGTTCTGCCCTTCCTTTCTGGAGTGTTCCTCCCTTGCTGGCTGCGAGTTGCCTGTAATGGGCTGTGCTGTTTAGATGGGTGGGCAACTGGTGCAGTGGTAGCCTAGGGTGCTCTCCAACCTCTCCAGCTTGTCCTTTGGACACGGAGCATTTGGAATCAAGCATGAGGTTAGGCAGCTTCGGCTTGGCTTTGGCAGGGCCTGGGAACGGCCTCATGGGGACATCTTACCTCTGCTTGTTCTGCAGCTGCCTGCCTGTGCCATCCCAGTCCTCATGGGAGCAGGACCGGGGAGAGCTGTGAGCGCAGAGCGGGGGACGCGACGCTCCAGCACTGCGTGGCACCTGCCGGCAGGGCAGGCCGGGGGCTGGTGTCTGCGAGGGAGCTCCTGGCAGAGAGATCTGGGGGTGTTTTCAGCAGGGTCGTATTGTATGGACGC
Organism: Microcambeva ribeirae; assembly: GCA_035222435.1. Taxonomy (NCBI): domain Eukaryota; kingdom Metazoa; phylum Chordata; class Actinopteri; order Siluriformes; family Trichomycteridae; genus Microcambeva; species Microcambeva ribeirae. The sequence goes on from JAYECN010242730.1 coordinate 61,331, forward strand.
TGTTGGCACAGGATCTCTCGCACACACACAGTCACTTGACCCGCTTTGCCCTGACGCTGGGCAGTTTTGAGGTTATTGCCATCCTTTCCTCTGCCTCCTTGCCTGTGTCTGTTCCCTGGAATGCTCAGGAGCTGGCAGTGAGGGACCCTGATCCAGCAAACTGGTGGTAGGTCAGGGGAGAGGGAGCGTCTGCTTTCCTGAGGGCGCTCAGCCCTCTCGCTTTCAGCTGGCCAGGCCTTGCAGTGCCCACAGGATGACTGAGTGAAACTCCTCCCTTTCTCTCCCTGTGCCGAGCTGAATTCCAGAGCAGGCTGGGAGAGCGAGGGAGCGAGGTCCGTGCCAATCCGCCGCACTTGGCTCGCCTGGGACACCTCACACTTTTGCCATTTTTGGCCAGAAAATGTCTCTCGCTCAGACTCAGCTCCGTTCTAATTATACATTTTTTTGTTTTGGGAGCGGGGAGATATTCATGGATTGCTACCCTGAGGATTATACTGCCAGCTTGGGAAGCGGAGGGTGGCAGTTACACTGTGCTGCACACACTCCCCTCTTCCTCCCTTCACCCTCGTCCCATCTTTTCCAGTAGCAGATTTCCTGACACATTTCACTCGTTTCATTTTTTATTTTTTTTTTTCCCCTCGAGACTCAGGAAGTTCAGCAGGGAGACTCGCTGCTCCTGCGGTGGGAATTGTCACAGGACACAGACTGAGCTGCCCACATCTGCTTGCTTACTGCCCAGCTGTGCAAGCTGTCAAAATCCCTGCTCCCTTCCATGTTACGAGGAGTGTTTTGTTAGGATATCACTAATGCACATATGTACTTAGGCTTTATCAGCTTTATCTTGGGAGCTGAGGAAGGTTTTAGCAGATGGTTTCTACCAGAAATCTCACCCATGGATATGTTGTGCTGTCCTTATATGACAGGTGTTAATAATACGTCTTTTTCCCATGTGGTTGCTGCAACAAGAGTAGCAGAAGCGTCAGTTTTCTATGAGTTGGGGGAATGCAGTGCAGTGCACTGGGCGGGGAATGACTCTGCCTTTCAGACCACTAGCCCCTTAAGTGGGATCTGTACTTAAAAGGCACCCAGCAAGCGGGTGTGTGCGCACATTGTGTATGCAAGTGCTTGAGATGCTGCTCTGAATGCTTTGCAACCTGGCAGACACCCAGGAGTTTGATGGGGCTGCTGCTTTCCCAAAGTTTGTTCTTTGCCCTGGTCTAGCCCAACTAAATGTTTTCTGGAGTGGTTTGGTCCTGTTTGCCCCATCTCAGCTGCTGAGAGTTTGCAGATGAACAAGCAGTCTCTGCCAGTTTGCAGGTGCTCAGGTGTCTCAGTTCTCCTGCATGAAGAAAGTGACCGAAAAAACAATGGGATAAGTAGTGTGAAGGGAGAAAGGAAGGTGGTGATGGGAGACAGGATGAAGGCCTTGAGGTCCTGTCACGGCTGGGATGGAGGGTGGCAGGCCGGCTGTGACAGTGGCATCCAGTGGTCAGGACAAAGGGCATTGGCCTGGGCTCCTGAATATAAAAGTCAGGGAAACAATTCTGGGATGAGATGTCAAGTGTATGAGTGCGTAACCCTGTGTGTCTCCCTTTATCTTGCAGCCACTGTATTCATCAGATACTGGAGAGTGTGAATCACATTCACCAGCATGATATTGTGCACAGGGACTTGAAGGTAATGTTTCCGCCGGGCCACAGAGGCTGAGGAGAGAAGCCAGGGGATCAGTGCAAGGGGAATAATGTGTTGCCAGCTGGCAGGGCCCCTGTTCTTCTTCTTCCTCTTTTTTTTTTTTTTTTTTTTCTCCCCCCCCCGCTTCTTTCCGCTTCTTTTTATTTGAACTGGGCTCAGAGGTTCCTGAACTTGCTGTTTTGGATTTTTCCAGGGGTTATGCAGATCTCCCAACGAAGTTTTGGGTCTGAACTTCGCGAACCTTGCCAGCTGTCAGTCTGTCTGAGGCAGGTTCAGGATAGGATAGTAGTGATCCTTGGGACTGATAGGCTTTTAGAGAAATTTGGGTAGGATTCATTAGAATGAAGGATTCTTTTTAGTCTGTTGTTGAAGGGATATCTAGAGACCTGGGGCACTCTCTGTTCAATCTGCCAAGATGAGTTTGTCTACACAGAACATGTATATTTTTATTCTGCACTTGAATTGCCAAACACATGCCATTGGGCTAGGATAGCTATGCACAACAAGAATTTTTCATCCATCCTCATCAGTAGAAGCATTTAATCTAAAAGCAAAAGTGCCGGCCAGTTAAACACTGGATGAATCGACTATTTGCCACGTTCTAACACATTTATAGACCCAGAACCGCCACGGTGGAGTTACTTAAACTCCCTTCCCACACAGTGTCATTTGTACTGGGAGCCGGGCAGGCTCCAGAATGAAAAGCCTTGTGCAGGAAGGTCTGCCCTGCAGCCTTCTCTGTCTAAAGTGGGAATGGTGATGGCCACCAGTGTTGTGGTTAAATTAATGCAGGGTGACTCCTGCTCCTAGTGATGGTTTGTTGTAGAACACATACAGAAAGGTATAAAAATACTTTGCAGAGAGTGTGGCAATTGCATGTTGCAAGTTCAGTGGCTGTGTTTCCCCAGTGTTTTGATCTGGGGAGCAACTGTCAGCCCTTAATGTTTCTGGCAAATTCTCTTGCAACGCTTTGTTGGCCTTCTGACTCAGAGCACTGTGAAAAGATGCAGGTGGTCTGATGTGGAGCGAGCAGGGTGATTGGGGTGAGAGCTGACACTGCTCTTGAGAAAGGTAACCTCCACAGGCCCTGCTAGGGAGGGCCTCATGGAAATGGGTAGTGCCTTCTGTGATAGGAATGTATGAGTTTGCTTTGCATCCTGTGTGCAAGATGGTGCACTCTAAAAAGACATCATCTGTTTTGCTCCTCAAGTTCTATTTCTGTTAAAATTGTAATCTTTTTCAAAACTTAGCAGGTGTTAGACTCTGTCCTCACAGTTAATGTGTTTCCTCTATTACTTGTATTGATTGACTGAAACTGGCCTGGCCTGAGGAGTAGATATTCTTTTTAACAATAAATGTTGCTGTGCTTTTTAATATTCTGGCTCTTTGCCAAAACTTTGGCCTTCAGGATCAGTGTTTAATAACTGCAGAACTTGCTTTGTGCAAAGTTTTGCCTTTTGTACCTCTCTCTGAGCTAGTCTTTTGGCTGACGTGCCATTAAAGAACTTCAAACATTGAGCTGCCCATAGGGACATGTAGGCATCCGCATCTGTACCCAAGAGTAGGTAAAACCTAAGACAACCCATCGGTTGGTAAACATGCACATGGATAAGCACCATGAGGTGGTAGTCGATGTCTTAGAGGCAAGTGGTGCTTAGCTAGCATAAATCAGACTTAAACATCACTGTTTCTTAGTCAAGCCAAGCCCAGACGTGGTCTGAATTTGGGAGGGTTTAGTGTAGGAACTTGCTTATGCTGGTGGGTTTTCATCTCTGTAGCTTAATTAATGCAGCCTCCTCCAGCTCCAGGGCAGTGGAGAGCCAGAGGCAGTACAATGCACTGTACCTCTTCTGCCTGTGCTGCTTACAGCAAGGCCCGGGACGAGCAAAGCCCCTTGGTCTTCATTCAAAGCAAAATCAAGGCACAGTCCAGGCAGACCCTCGCTCAAAGGCAGGTGAATGAGGAAAGCATCCTATTCCTGTCAGGCAGAATAGTGGGAGAACCTCGCAGTGAGCTGAAAATGGGGAGGAGGCTGCAAACAAGACCTCTACTGAAACTCTGGAACTGTAACCAAGTCCTGCTTTTGTTTCTTCCAGGCTTCTGTCTTGTTAGGTTAAAACTCCAGCTGACACATGTATTGCACACATTTTCAGAAAGGGGTGGGATAACAACTCTGTCCTGGCTTGTCCCTGTCTACAAGTTGAGTTTTCTGTCAGGCTGTAGTAGCTTCTGTGTCCAAGACTTTGGAGCTTCAAAGTGACTGTCCATGGTGTAGGTGAGAGGCAGTGGCAAAGCAGCATATTTTATACACGCTGCTGTAAATGAGGATTCATAGCCTGGAAAAAGAGCTTACAAGACCACTTATTGCTGTGCTGTTTATGCTAATTTGAGACTGAGGCTTTTTCTGCAAGGGATGAAAGCTACTGCCTATCTAGATGATGCCTTTCCACATTACAGCTCTCTGTTTGGCAGCCCTTATTAGCATCATATTTACTTTCCCAGTGCCTTGGGGACAATGTAATGTTTGTGGGGAGAAACATCACTATGTGTCTGCAGCAGAGTATCTGCTGCATCTCCTTCCCCTCCCAGCTTTCTGCAGAGATAGCAGAAACCAATTTGGGATGCTCTGCTGCAGGAACTGTGCTGCCAGTGCCCTCTGGTGTCAGCACACGGAGTGCTGGGAGAGAGACTCTGCCTCTTGTAGAGGATTTTGGGACGGAGAGAGGAGAACTTGTGTTGAACGAGAATTTTCTGCCCGCGTAGGTCAAGGCTGTTAGTCGCTGTAGCTCTCCTTTAGTCCATACAGCTTTACTATGTGCCTGCTAAATTCAGCCAACTTAAATGTTGCGAGTACTGAGGCAGGAGGCTTTAAAGAGGATTATCAGTCTTTCATTCTTACCCGCTTTCTTCTTTCTTCTCCCTAGCCTGAGAATTTGCTACTGGCAAGTAAATGTAAGGGTGCTGCTGTCAAACTGGCTGACTTCGGACTGGCCATAGAAGTGCAGGGAGAACAGCAGGCCTGGTTTGGTAAGAGTGTTCGAGTGTTCCCGCTTGTGTTCAGCTCCTTCCTGGAGCCTGGTTGAATTTCAGTCTCCTGAATATTTTCTCTGAGCTCTTGCAGCATGCTTGCATGTTTTTGGCACTGCTACTTCCTCTGCCAGTATCCCAACCACTAGGTCCTTAAACACAAGTCTAAGTGTGATAGAAGAAAGAATATGATAAGTACAGGCAGAGGCTTTGACTGTTAATTTCTCTATTTTTATTCTCGGTGTTCAGTAGATGCTAGTGTTAGCGATGAAAGCGGCTGCTAAGTTTAGACTTTGTTCCAAATTTTCCTATTGCTCAGGAGTCTTGAGGTCTGGAATATTGTTTGTCATTTTACAGAAATAAGTTTGACCTGGCCTTCCTCAGGCACATTTGGATCTGGCCTTATCTTTAGGTAAAACAGAGTTAGAAATGAGACCTTTTCTGGCTATAAACATCAGCTCTGCAGTGCTGTGGAGGCTCTGGATGGATGGCTGCTCTTCGTGGTTTGCCCACACCATGTGGCAATGGGTTGTGTCCCATCTACGTCTAGTATTTTCAAACTGCAAGTCATATACGTTGCACTGATTGAGTTCTGGCCCAGGGGGTTGTGTTCAGCTGCATGACAGCTTGCTTTTCCATTTTGACTTGTTAAGCAACGTATAGATACTTAACCCACTCCATGTTTTGCCATTTTTGCTGGCCTACCAGAGGTATCTGTATCTCTAGCAGATATGTATGGGGCAGGGGGATGGGTTTTGAACTTTGTTGGGTGCCATTAGTGGATTTTGTAATATCACAGCATATCTTTTCTGCTTGGGGACTGTAAGTACTTCATGTCATCCATTTCCTGGCAGGGTTTGCTGGCACTCCAGGCTACCTCTCCCCTGAAGTCTTAAGAAAAGATCCGTATGGAAAACCAGTGGATATATGGGCATGTGGTAAGATTCCATCAAAACATTTTACACTTGCACCACACCTTTTTTTGATAGGAGCAATTCCTTAAAATCTATTGCTGGGAGGGAATGCGGTGCTCCTCCTTGACGTGTGGGTAGATGAAGGCATACTGAGAATAAGCACTTTGTGTAGACAGAATTAATACTGGAGCCTGAAATAGTTTGATTTTTGGCTCCTAATCTTTTTTTCAGCCCACCTATTGCATGTTGGAGCCTTGAGATAGAATGGCTTGTGCCTGTGAAGAGTCAGTTATTTAGGTCTGTAGCCATTTTCTGTTACACGAACTATGTAGAAGATGAAATATTGAAGGGAGCTGTTTTTTTTTTTTTTTTTTTTTAAGGAAATTAAAAACAAAGTGTAAATGTATCTGGGACTAATAAGTTTAAAGCTATGTGGTATCAGTGTTGCCTGACAAGGACTACATGTGTCTCTGCAGGCCAGGAGTGGTAGTCTTGTCAACGGCTCTCTGTCCCAGGAGCACAGCCAACAAACGTGAAAAGCTGTTCCTTGCTGCCAGCAATCCCCAGGGATGTGGCTTGGGTTGTCCTTGTGGCTCAGCAGCTATGATGGCCAGAGCGGGGAGGGGCGTCCTGCACCAGGTTCTTGCTGTGGCAGCGGGGGATGAGGGCTGAACATGAAGTGCCAGGGCAAAGTTCAGCAAAGGAGAGATTTGTACTGTCCTCCAACACCCCATGAGACCAAGTGCAATGGCAAACGGAGATGCAGAGCAGCCATTGCCTTGGGGACAGTCAAAGAGGGGAGGGAGAGGGACTGAAGGAGTAATTGGCGTGTTTGCCTAACCGTAGTGTGTATCTGTGTCTCTCCCTCCCAGGAGTGATCCTGTACATATTACTGGTGGGGTACCCTCCCTTTTGGGATGAAGATCAGCACAAACTCTATCAGCAGATCAAAGCCGGAGCCTATGACGTAAGGGCCATTTCTTGCTGCCTGCCTGCACGGGTCTAGAAGCGCTGTTCCCCATGGCCATCCAAGACATGCTGTTGTCCTACTTGGTGTCCAGCAGCAGGCCCCAAGCTACACTGCGAAGTGGTGGTGTTTGGCGTGCGTGTATACCCTGCTGTTGTCACTGCCTGGGGATATGTAGTGGCCATCAAGACACTGCTGGTCATTAGGGAAATAGAGCTGGAAATGAAGATCGTGGGTGTCTTCTACTGCGTTTACCATAGCTAAGTCCCAAAGACATTACCAAGGCTAACTCTTTCAGGCAGAGCAAAGTGGAATGAAAGAGTCTGTCTTTATCAAGGCCTCACTAAAAGTGAGGAAACATTCTAAGGAAATAAGAGCTTAATTTACAGCCTTGGCTGTCCTCTGCTCCACAGCAGAATTTTCTGCAGCTGTGGAAAGTGTGGAGCCCTGTGAGTAGGCTGAGTGGCTGGGGCCTTGGTGGGATGGGTTGTGGTGGGGTCAGCAGAGAGGGTTTGAGGCTCCAGTAAGAAGCCAGGCAGGTCCTAGGGCAGTCCATGGCCAAACTGAGGTGTAAGACGAGAGGAACAGCAAGGAAGTTAGAACGGGCAGCAAGGATGAGGTAAAACTTGATCTGAGGGGTACAGAAATGCAGATACTTGACATAACGTGAGAAGGCCCTGGAGGAAGAAGAAACTCCTGAATTTGCAGTTCAAAACCTGTGGGCACCTGTGGGAAGTTTCGGAGCTCATTTTGCAGGCAGCCGCAGCACAGAAAGCTGGGGTTCTGCTGCAGCCCAGGTTGCAGCCAGCTTCTGTGCCCGAGAGCAGCGGGGTGGTGTGTGCGGTGGGAGCTAATGTCCCTGGCCCCGTGTCCTGCCTCGGTGGCTTCCTGAGTGAGAGCAAAGTCATGTCTTCGATAGCCTTAAATGGACTTCTGTTCTTCTCTTGTCTTCCTGCTTCTTGTTTCTGTGTGCTTCCTGTGTTGCTTGTTCTCCTTTTAAGTGTTTTCGCACTGATTATATAGATGTGGATTTTTGAAGTACTTTGGGATTGAATCTCTGGCTCTTTTTTGGAAGTAATGGAGAGTTAAGTGCCTAATCCTGACATCTGCTGTAGGTTCATCTTCCTGTTGTTTTTTTTGCATTCCTGTATGTGCTGAACAAGTTCCAGTGGATTCCTCCCTTGTTTTGCCTGTAAGAGAACAGCTCGAGTCCTGCTGGTATATATGCACCTGGGGTCCCTACCTCAGCATGCAGGGCTCTGCAGGCACTGGGCTGTTATCTCTTGACCTGCAAGGAGGTGGTAACCACAAACTAGATGGTGTGTTGTTCAGGAGGGCTTTGCAAGGTGTGACCAGGAATGTATTTGAGATAGCGGAAGGGTGGGTAGTGTCCTGACTGAAAGCTCAGTATTATGATTTTTAAATAGTCCCTTGCAATGTTTGCAGAACAAATTGTATAATGCTTTGCTGATGCCTGGGAATGCAGAAGAAAGATTATGTGCAAATTGGGTATGATGAGTATATTTTCATGACCCAACCGACCAAAACACAACATGCAGAAGAGAGCTTGAATAAACTTTCTGTAGGTGTTGTGGTACCATTAGGAAATGTTCTCAATGCAGATCAATCTTCCTTTGTTCCTCCTCCTCCTGCCCCCTCCCTGCCTTCTGCCTTTAAAACAGAGAGCTTTTAAGCCAACAGCAGATTTACCTGTGTGCGCCCAAGTTCATCTGTAGGGTTCCTAGGGGTGAGACATGCTGCAATTAGTCTCAACCCATTCTCATGGGTGATCAGCAGCTGAATTACTTGATGTTCTGTTCTTTGTCTCCGTGTTTCTGTGTTGCCATCCACCCTTGCATCTCTCTGGCTTGGCAAGCAGTGGTTTCTGGTGTGGCAGAAGCCTGCTAACGGCTTTCTGGTGCCTTGCTGATACCTAAGTGTCTGGTGTTGCTCCATTACAGTGCACTTTATGCTGGGCAAAACATACCTGATGGGCTGCTGAGTGTTAGCTGCTGTTGCTTTCACTAAGGTTGGCTATAGATGAGTGTTTGTGATTTTGTATGTGCTGTTACAGCCTTTTAATATGCTAGAGAAAGAGCAAGATGAGTTTTAAAAATAATAATAATAATGCTTGTGTTTTTCATGTCACAACTCAGTTAAAAAGATCTATGACTGTACTTTTTTGACTGGTGAGTATGAATGAAATTCAAAGGTCTGACTGAATCCTAAAGGCTTTTAAAGCTGGTAATCTTCCTGCTTGTATTTGCAGAATGCTACAGGTATGTCCTGCTGTCTGGTACTGTTCATTTGTTGTTTTCTATAGAATTTTCATTCAGTTCAGGCTTTTACTCTGTTGTTGTTCAAATATGTTAGCCCTGGTTCCCAAAGGGGAAAAGTTGGGAGTTCAGCTGTGTGGGAGGGAAAATCCCTTCTGCTCCCAGGGAAGATATTTTGACTTAATCATCCCTTTCTTCTTCCTCTTTCAGTTCCCATCACCTGAGTGGGACACTGTGACTCCTGAAGCAAAGAATTTAATCAACCAAATGCTAACGATAAACCCAGCAAAGCGCATCACAGCTGACCAGGCTCTCAAACATCCATGGGTCTGCGTAAGTGTGTTCCTCTGTTGCAGGTTGGTTTGTGGCTTACTCTTAAGGCCAGAATATTTAAATACTTAAATTGTGATTTTTGGGAGGCTGTTCATGCAGCAAGATAACTTTGTCATTCTGTGGTGCTTTTATTGTTACTGTAAGGTACAAAAAAATCACTGCTTAGAACAGTTTCTTGAATGACTATAGTTTCTGTTTTCCCCCTCATCTCCACTTCCAATAAAAATCATCCTGCAATGTCAGATGGAGTTTGGGATCAGACAAAATATTTTAAGATTATTTTGTTCTGCATCTCTCCTTCTGCCTATTGTATTACATCTTTGCGATTTTGGAACATTTCTATAGTGTGACAGCTAACTAGCTGTCAACCTGTAAGCAATTACATTTTTTTGCTGTTCCATGGAGTTTCTGCTTTTCCAGGCCTTTCATGTGGGTGTTTTGCATCTTTTGCAAAGCTGGTGAGGAAATCCTGGAAGGCAATGGGGTTTGCAGAGCAGCATTACTTTTTTTTTTTTTTTTTTTCCCCCCCTCTCTCTCAACAAGATGAAATGGCTCCTCCTAAGACTAACCAGATGCTCTTGCAATACTGTAGCATACATTTGCTTTTTTACGTTGTTTTAAAAATGTATTCCTTAGCTCATTTATTCTTGAGAAACTCATAGTTTTTCCTTCTGCTGTAAAATAGCAAATTAGCAATTTAAATTTGTATTTGTGAACATCTGTGTAACAGTAGTGTGGCTTCTGCTGTCACGTGATGCGAGTTACTTGTAAGTCAAAACTTTACATTAACTTAGACTTTGGGCAATTTTTTTTTTCCCTCTGCCCCTCAAGCTTGTAATCAATAGCAGTTCTCATCTTTCCCTCCCCCCAATGCATGAAACCAAAGCCGTGTGTATTTTTACAGCTCACTCCCCATGGCAACGTAACAAGAAGAGAGTCTTTTCATCCCTAAAAAGGGATTTGGTTTGGTTTCATAGCCATTTCTGTCTCTCACCCAGACTGCCTGTTGTTGAGCCTGCTGTTTGTATTTTCCCTGTGAATTCCATGTATGCAGCATAGATTTTTTTTCTGGAAATGGATTTTTCCTCCAAAGTAAATGCAGTAGCAGGTCCTGAGTGTTTATGTGAGACACTGACTGTTGTAGCATATGTAAGCTTCTGAAATGTATGTCCTGAATCTTGTAAGACAAGTTGACCATCTGGGCATCACTCTTGTGCCTAAGGAGGAGCACGAGCAGTGGCCATCAAGGTGGTCAGAGGACGGCCCTGCAGCTTGCTCTCCCTCCCCATGTAACTAGTGCATTCTGCAGCAGGTGATCAGCTTCGAGAGCAGGATCGAAGCAGATATTTCCCATGCAACTAGCTGAATCTGGGTGTGGTTTACAGTTCTCTTGGCTATTAAAGGTTTTTTTTCTAAACAGGAGAGAACCAAGAGAGGGTTTGTGCACCCTAGTCTGCCAAGTTAGTCATTCACCCACTGTCCTTGTAAAGGGAATTCAGGCCTGCAGTCTACACAGAGTAACAGCTACTTTGGCATCGGTCCCTGGTTTTCTCATGTGCTGTAAATGCCGGGCAACATCAGTCTCTGGTTTCCTCATGTGCTTGAAATGACTGACAACACTTCTGGGAAGTTCTCTTCTTGCAGCTGATGGGATCCCAGGCTGCCGAGGGTGACAGATGTGCATCCCTAGCTAGAGGTCATGCTCAGAGTTTTGCATTGATACATTAGAGCCATAGGATCCTCCCTGCTACATACTGAAAATCTGTTACTGCAAAACTGGTGCAAAGATGCTGAGTCCTCTGCTAGTTAAGCCCTTAGATTCAATGAGTGGCCATGGCCAAAAGGACACCACTCACTGATATTTTTTTTAATTACTGGGTGTTTTGGTGTGGAGCTGTTACTAATGCAATCTAAAGCTTATCTGTAGTGCCTCTCCTCAGTCACAGTGTCTCAGGTACTGAGCTGTAATAGCCATCCTGACAAAACTTTTTGCTGTATTAGTAAATTTGTAAGTTATAAGCTTAAATTTGCATTACATCCTTACATTCTGCAGCCACGCAGAAGCCATTGCAGCCATACATGGCTCAGCCATGTATGTTGGTTTGCAATTCATGCTGTGTGCGGGTAGAGAGAACTTTGCTTGATGATTTGTGTAAATAAGTTGCTGATCTTTTCTTGTTCTTGTCTTTCAGCAACGATCCACTGTTGCTTCAATGATGCACAGGCAGGAGACTGTGGAATGCTTGAGAAAGTTCAATGCTAGAAGGAAGCTAAAGGTGAGTGTATGATAATTTGGAGTCTTGTTTCCATTTTAAGCTTAGTGCCTTCCTAGAAACAGGTTTTTGATTAAAAAAAAAAAAAAAAAAGCTTACTCTCATTAGTCAAGTACCTTATGTGGTCTTCCAGCACAGGGTAAAGTAGTGTAAACTGAGGTGCTCTGTAGGTTTTTTCTCCAAAGCAGTAAGTTTCTCAAAGCAATTAGTTCTTAACTTCTGGTGCTAAATTCTGATTGTCTCTGCCTCCCAGTAGCAGGGTATCAGATGATACTTGCTGCTGCCTAGGGAGAACCCTATGGCTCCCATATGGAGCAGTTATCTGCTGTTTAAAAGACAGAAAGAAACCGTGTCTCTAAACATAACTGCTAGTGCCATTTTACATGTGCTAGGCCATCCTGCCTGGTCCCTAGCTGTCACTCCAGAAAGGCAAGAGTGTCTTGGAGGTCCCGTGTGGGAGCAGCCCCGTGTGGGAATCTGGATATGCAAGGGCTTTTCAGGGTAGCGTTGGGACGCCTCTGTTTTGGCATCTGAAGCCCTCCCTGTCTGTGGCTCAGCGCAGCCCCTTTGTGCAGCAAGTGGAGCTCTGTTATCCCTGCTCTCTCTTCCCACAGGGCGCAATCCTCACAACAATGCTTGTATCTCGGAATTTTTCAGGTAAGTTTTCACTACTCCCATCCCTTCTCTGGTTTTGTTGCATATGCATGTGAGTCGCAGTATGTTTTAACCTTCTGGGGGTTCAGCAGGAGAGAATAAAACTCTGTGTTCAGAATCCATGGCGTAATGGTGGTGACTTCATCTCAACTGCTGGCCAGTGTGAAAAAGAGAGGGAATAGTTCAGTGGGGAGCACACGTACTGCAGTCTGGTGCAAAGTAGGGGTAAAGGCTGCTGCCACGATCCCTGGTGGTGCTTTTTTTTTTTTTTTTTTTGTCCACTCATATTTGGGAAATTCTGGTTGACGTTTGTTATTTAGACTTGAGGCAGGGGCCTAGGTCAAGTAACAATACTGGTGAGAATGGGGACAGGAGCTATTAGGATATTGTATTACTTAGACTCAACAAAAAGGGATCTGAAACATCTAGTTATTAGGGTTTTCCTTCCTGGCATCTCAGAAGTATTTTTTCATCCTTTCAAGCTTGACAAATGGCAGTCTGGCTCCCACCCAACTGCATTACGTAGTGTGCTTACTGAAAACACAGTCCAACCATGCAAATCAGTGCTTTTTGGAAGATGGTTGTCTTGGCTCAGCACATTCATGTGATGCACTCTCATCTGTGTTCCTTGCCATTTGAGTGGGAAGCATCTATTACAAGTGCTGTTCATTTCTTTGCCCTCTTGGCCATTTTTTTTCCACTTGTAAAATTCACCGATAGAACAATCACTGAATCTGTATATTAGATTTTTCTTGCATCTGACTGCAGCTGCTTTCAGGTGAAGGTGTGTTGTATGGACTGGAAGCCATGATGAATGAAAAGGAAGTGTATTAATTTAATCTGGCCATACTTAACAGTGAACAGCAGTACTTCTCTGTGATGATGCCGTAAACTGCTAACTCAAAGGAAAGCCTCAGTGAAATAACCACCTCTCCATGCAAATTTACGTTCATGCATACATTCTTCTGTGAAATCAAGACAGGATTTTTATTCTTCTGTATAGATTCAGATAGTGTTAGTGGTGATCTTTAAATAAAAGTAAAGAATTTGAAATCAAGGTACAATAAAGGGTTAGCCCGTAACAGCTACCGAATTGTTTCTTCTTGATTCTTGTTTTAAAGTGAACTTGTGCCAATATGTTAGAACTCTACAACAAGTAAGTGTGGCTGTAGCAGTTTTTCTTTACCGTGTTTCTGATAGTTTGGCCTGAAAGGAAAAGAATCATTTTCTCCATTTGGTTGTCCCAGGATTGCCTTGTGCTTTATATTGGAAAATTATACAGTGTTTTCTGAGAATGATTCCAAAATAATTTAACTGTTTGAAGAGCTATAGCACATGTGAAGGGCTTTAGCAGAACTGTAGGAAGCTTTTAATATTCCCTTGGGGTTTCTGCTCTCTGCTGATGTGAACAGTCTTTGATCTCTTCACAGAGCTAGTTTTATTTCACTTAATTGATGATTCTGAAATAGTTGGTATTTTCTTATATTTTTAAACAGCAGGTCTAGATTCATTTTTAGTCTATGAATGTTGTCACTTCTAATGAAGCTGCAGAAGTGCTTGGCTAAGAAAATCTCTTGTGGCCCAGATTTTGAGTACATGAAACGCCTGAGAGAAGAGTTCTTCTTAATGGTGTGTGACCTTTGCATCCATTCACTCCCCGAGCTGGAACCAAGACAGGAAGGGCTTGCTCCGCTCGCTCTCTGTATCTGGAGGGCTGAAGCTGCCGGATGCAGATCAGTTGCCAGCTGAGGAGAAGGAAATCCTAGGCGACCTATACCAAGTATACAGCTCTTGGTATTGTTGCATTGTGTTTTAAATATACCTGTGATCCCAGGTAATGAGATGCTCTGAAAAAAATGTCCAGAAGGAACTGTTATGAATTTAGATGCAAGATATCGATAGTCTCTGTAACTAGTGGCTGTTCCTAATATTTTCTTGCCCTTTGAAAGGGGAGATACAGCCATGTCTCTCTTCGTTTGGGAAAATATGGGTGATGTGAGCTTGTTTTTATTATCATTACTCTTAAATTTGCTTTTTTTTTTTTTTTTTTTTTTTTTTTTTAATTGCTGCAGTTTAATAAATAAACCTTCTGGAACTGATGAGGAAGGGCACTCTAACTCACAGGAAAGAAGTGGGAAGTGTATTTGGGAAATTTTCTTAGGCTTCTCCTGTTGTGACAGGTCATGTAATATCACTTGAAATATCCTTAAATGCCACTTGTTTCCTCCCCTAAAGACCTTAATGGTCTTTGATTTTTCTAATTGGGTGACCCTATTTTGTCGACTTCTAAAAGCCCGATTTCTAATGGACAGAAACCTGTGCTTGTTAGAAGAGAGGTTTCTTCCTATCCAGAGACAAGATCTCCTAACAGTTTCTTCACAGATGTTTTTAACCTAGAGGAAAATAAAAGCTCATGTGGCCCTGGTATCACTTAATTACGTGTGATAGTACTATGTGCAGGCAATATGAGAAGCCCTCTTTATCCTGTTGTCATCACTATCTCCTGTCAAGCATTTTGTAATGTGAAGTTGCTTCATCTGGCAGAGTAGTTTTAGCTTGTGACAACTGTATGCTTAAAGGTATGAAGCACCAGGTCTGCAGTAGTATTCTCTTCTGTTTAAAAAAAAAATCTTTCTTTCATCAAAAAAAAAAAAAAAATCCTATTTATGAGTAATCTTTACATCTCTTTATAGGTTTCTTTTGTCCCAGATCAGTTCTTGAAAATAAATAAATGTGATCTGGCTGCTTTCCGCAGTTAAAATATATTTGACAATGGAATATTGACTTTTTTTTTTTTTAAAGAGTCTTAGGTCAACTGTAGACTATATATTAAAAGCGAGCAAGTTCTTCCTTCAGTGTAAGTCAGGAAATGTTTGGACCTAGTCCTAATAAAGAGCTTGTAGATCCTGTTCACTCTCTGGTAGCTGTTTACACAGCTGGCAGAGAGAACTTTACCCTCTAAACTGTGATATGGGGTCTTTGAGTTTCTAACTGCCTACACATTCAGTGCTTTAGATGTTGGATCTTTTCAAAATTGAGCCATATAGGAACAAGTGCTGATTTGATCTATCTTTCCACTTACGGAATATGGATGTACTATGAAGTAAATATGTTGATTAGATCATATACAAGAAATTCTTCAATCTCCTTCATCACATGTTTCTATAGATCCTTACTGAGTTTCATGAATGTGAAGTTTTATTTTTTTAAACAATTAGGGGAAGTTGAGAGAGATTGGAGGAAGATTCAGGGATGTAAGTGCTTTCTAACTACTTAGAGAAAAGCTGGCTCGTGTAACCTGTACCATGGTGGTCTTGAGCTGATTAAAGAGCAAGAAGAATGAAATATGAATAATAAAGTGGCACTGAAGTGCTTTACTATCCTGCTGAACTGACGTTCCAGAAGTACCTGTGAGGCTGCATTTTTTTTCTGAAGTGTGTGTGTCACTGTCTACACACACACGCACACACACACATATATATATGTATATACACACGCACACACACACACATATATATGTATACACACACACACAAAAATAGATATACATGTACACAGACTCAGAGATACATATGTGATATATATGTGTATCTATGTATTTATGCTCTGAATGGAATTTAGGTTCTTTCATTTAACCAGAGCAAAGTTAAAATTGTGCAGAGGATATATTTGAAATATCTGCTGTGTTGTTGTGTAGGTATTCATTCAAGATCAGAAATTGTATCTGATTCGTGTAAATACTAACTTCATGGTGTGAAGTCAAAGTGTGAAAACAGAGAGGAGAATTTACCAACAAGTTTCTAAAGAGTTTTGATTAAATTAATAATATGAGATCATCAGTGGGGACTATATATCCCAAGCAGAAGATGAGATTACAATTAATGAAAAATTAAGTTGTTTCAAAAATCATAGAATCATAGAATGCTTAAGGTTGGAAGGCACCTCTAGAGATCATCTAGTCCAACTCCCTGCACACACAGGGTCACCTACAGCATGTGGCTCAGGACTGCGTCCAAGCGGGTTTGGAAGATCTCCAGAGGAGGAGACTCCACAACCTCTCTGGGCAGCCTGTTCCAGTGCTCTGTCACCCTCACTG
>JAYECN010242731.1:0-25341 GCA_035222435.1 Microcambeva ribeirae
CACAGCCTCTCTGGGCAGCCTCTTCCAGGGCTCTGGCACCCTCACAGCAAAGAAGTTCTTCCTCACATGGAGATGGAATTTCCTGTGTTTTAATTTATATCCATAAATATGCCCCTCAGTGTAGGGGGTTTTCCTCTGAACACCTTCTGCTCCGGGGAGCACAGTGTTGCTGGCAACGCGGGGCAGTGGCAAATTCTAGACCGGCTCTTGCTGCTGGCGCAAGGAGGACCTGCCTTGGATGGTCCCACCAGCCTGTGGGCAGCATCACCTCAGCGGCTCCGGTCCCGCTCCGGGGGTGCTCTGTGCGCCTCCGTAGGGAAGCGCCCGGCACAGCCGGGCAGGGGCTTTGCAGCGTGGCCCTGAGGAGCGTGCCCGAGCCGGTCGGGTGCGTGCCGCGTTCTCGCGGGTTACAGGTTCCCCGGAGGTTGAGCTTTGCAAATGGGGCTGCTGGCAGGTCTGCATTCTGCAGTGCTGAGAGCAGCAGCGGGAAGTGTGGCTGCAAGAGAAAACAAGCAGATCTGGAGCAGCGTGCACTCCGAGGGATTACACAAATCATACTCAGTCACAATGGAGCTATTTACTCTGTTGACACTGTGAAGAAAACATCTCCTTTTATCTGCTTATGGTGGTTGGCGGCTTCATCTTTCCACAGCCTCTGTTGCTACTTGCTGCTTTCCTTGACGCTTCTCTGCTGCTTTTGTTCCAGCTTCCTTCCAAAGCGGTTTATTTGAGGAGGGTGGAGGCTCCCTGCCAGCTCGGGGCAGCTGCAAGGCACACGGCGAGCAGCCTAGCAGATGTCCCGGCCTGGACCCATAGCCTGCCCGTGGCCGCTGGGATGGCTTTCCTTCAGCCCAGACTATATAAATGTGAACACACCACTGAGACTCTGCAGTGGAAGAAGAGCTGGTGGTTTTGTTCTGTTTTTCTCACTCATTTCAATACTTGCCTTTGCCTCAAATCCTTGCAAGAACATCAATAAAAAAGGCATTCTCCATGCCCTGCACGGGATAGCAGCTGGTGTGCCAGTGCAGTCCTTGTTTTCTACTTGTTTCTATTCCACTTGCTCCTGCTCTGCTAACTGACACCTTACAATGGGATAGAAGAATTCATGGCAACAGTTTAGGCTACAAAAGAGAGACTTTTGAAAAAGGGAGCCTTGGTACCTTGGGTCTGTGTTCAGGATTCAGGATTGTTCGTGGCATTAAAGCTGCAAATAATCCTCACAAAAGCCATGTGAGCAGAGTACCTCCCTTCATGCAAGGTCTGCACAAGGTAGCTAGATCTGGCAGCCCTTCGAGTAACTGGTATAAATTATCATATTTTCTTTGCTGAATTTGCACACCACTAACCTGTACGGACACTGTGGTAGTGTCTGCATGAGGAAACTATCCCTCACCATTGACCATTGACTCAGTTTGCATCAATGATCCCTGGGCCAAATGGTACCTTACAGGGTTATGGCTTTTTCTTTAAGAAGCATGTATGGGGCTCGTGGGGCTCGTGAAAACTACAGGTAGTGCATCATCCTTGGAACCCAAATCCTACGTCTGGCAGATGATGGTAACAGAGCAGGGAGACAAGCTTCAGCCCAGCACTTCAGCCCGTGCCTTAGCCTTGAACCAATGGAACCCCCTGCACAAGCAAAGAGCTAGTTCAGCTTCCCTGCAGCTCTGCTGAGACCAGCAGCAAAGAATTTTCTCCTTTGATGTGATCCACTTGCCAATTCAAAGCCACCAAAACAGCTATTAGGAAGCAGAAACTTCTGGTCACTGCAGGTCTGGGCAACATGAATAGGTTTTATTACATTAAATGTAAGAAGTCATCTGAAAACTAGAGATCAAGGCTAAACTAGTAATTTTGGGTTCCTCTATGGACTATTTGTGGTTACTTCCAGAGAGCCCTTCAGGTAGGTTGTGAGACATCTGAGCTTAAATTGTCTTTCCAAGATGCCTTTCTCCATTGCTGTGGGTGCCTGCATGTTTTAGAAGTCTTAGGCTCACCTCCTAATTTTTAAACAATAAAGGTAGATAAAATGAGTTCCAGTAACTTTCACTGGTGTGTGTTACAGCCCAACGCAAGGTAAAAAGTTCAGCTGTCCACTGACAGAACCACATAGGCTCTCTCGTGCAGTTAATTTTGTCTGTCTGAGGTTAAAGTCAACCTCTTTGCAATTGACTTTTTGGTTGCAATTGTCTTCCATTATCTTAAAGGGCATCTTTCTGGGAGCTTTTTTGTGCTTTATTGTTGATTTCAAATTAACTCCCTCCCTTTCTCCCCTGCCAAGCACCAAAATAAATAGGAAAGTCTTTAAGGATGTTCCACCAAATTTACATGAAGTCAAAGCAGATTGGGCTAAAGTATCTTTTGGTCCATTTGGGGTTCTGAATGTATCCCCTGAGTGCTCTGTGGCACACAAAAACCAACCCGTGCCCAGTGAGGGTCCTGCAGCCAGCTATAGGTTGTATTAGGGGGTTGTAAACGCTGCTCTTTCTGCTGCTAGAGACAAAAAAAAAAAAAAAAAAAAAAAAAAAAAAAAAAAAAAAACCTTGATCTTATGACTTCCTGCCAATAGAAAGGCACATGTGTTTTCTATCTACTGATAAAGAATCTAGTGATACTGAATTTTGCTGGAGGAACGTCTGTGTTTTTTAACAGCCACATAAAACCTTTCCTTCATGTGCTTAGTTTAATTTCATCTCCAATAGGCAATGCCATCAGTCTGCAGAGAGTTCTTCTGTGGCTGACTAAACATTTGCAATATATTTTCAATCTGAGAATACAGACCAAGAAGCTCTGCTCCCCAACCCACTCTCAGTTGAATGCTGACATTAGGGGAATGTTGCGTAGTGGAAGAGAAAAGAAGCAAATTTGTATGTCAGGTGCAGAGTGGAGATGAGGAGCAGCACTTTTTTTTCAGACTGATGTCCTGAAAGATCTCAGTTAAAACAAGCACTGATAAAAGGAAGAGAAGAATGGGACACTAACAGCACATGAGAGAAGAATGGCTCCATCTGTAACACTGGAGTGATTTGATGCAGAAGAAAAGAAGCCGAAATCCACCCCATTATTGTGTCCATCTGAAATTGTCCATCCATCTGCTGGGAAAGAGATCGCTATGAATAGCTCATGGAGAAGAGGAAAGGATGGTTAGAAGAGAGCTCAAAGGGAATGGTGAGGAGGATGAAGAGACATTTATGTTTGGAAGTAATTTAAGTTGGAGGCGTTGCTGGGATAGAGTTACTGCAAGCTGGTATAAGAGATGGAGACTGATATGAGGAATTCATTCTTCACATGGGAGAGGCTAACCAGGACTAGTGATATGATGAGGATATGACTAATAGTGAGAGATGGGCCCAAACCACAGAACTTAGGCCTGATTTCATAGCTGAATTTCTCCAAGTGCACTGTCAATAAGAGCCAGCCAATACAAGGGCAGGACAAAACTTTGAAAGCTGGATACAAACGAGATCTTTCAGAGTTCTTTCAAAGCCAGAGAGACTTGGCTTTGGCTTGTCTTTACTGAAAACGATATTTATTAGAATAAATGATATCTGAATCTGCAAAAGCTTTAAGTTGAATTCGATTCCCACTGCTTGTATGTTTGCCTTGAATAAAGCTGAATACCTGAATCTGAAACACAGCTCAAAAAAATCCCATGGGAAAGTAAGACTTTTAATAGGAACCAGAAATATGAAGGGAACACAACTTCTCTGACAGAAATGGGCTCTTTCATCATGGATTCCATCCAAAATCCCAGTGTGCAAAGACAAAGTGTGCAGACACTCTTCTGCACTGAAATGAAGTTCATCTCAGGGTCAGTAATCAATGTGGTGAAGAGTGGTGGTGGGTGGAGGAAGAGGCCCTCCATTTTATCTGAAGGTTTTATGCTTTAATACCTGCCTTACAGCATACATTTTAAGAGACAGATAAGGGAAGACCATCCCCTATGGCTGCTTGCACATATTAAGTTAGAGATCATTATATGGAGGAGAGGAGATGTTAGCCTACAGCACTTGCAGACTATTCATCCTGTTGTGGCGAATGAATTAGGTGGTCTCCCAAGATCCCTTCCTGTGATTCATTAACCCTTAGGCATACTGTTGTGAAGAACCAGAAGGTGAGATTATTTAGTTAAGTGGTACATACCCTTTTAATTAAAGAAAGACCCATACTGAGGCATCCCCATCAATATCTGAGTTTCCTCAATGCTTGAATATATTTGATAATCTAGAATTTCACATTGGAAGCAACCTTTTACATTTCATTGAGTATCTACAAAAAAAAAAACAGCTGTCTTCTGCATAACCAGGCAGAGATTGATTCATCTCATCTCTCATTATTTTTATTGCCAGCTTCATAGCTTCTGATTGCACAATGTAAAAGTGATAACAACACTGTAGGGCAGCAGAATGACTCAACAGGCACCATTGCTTGCTGTTAGCAAAGTCTTTTCTGTTTACCTAGGTGCTTATGTGGCCTTCATCACCATGGTGTTTAAGTGCTTCCCAAACAAAGTAAAACTGTCTCTGCCCTGCTGCCTCCACAGCCCCAGCTGGAGCGCTGGGCTGCCTGGCAGCTTGGGGAGCCCGGGGTGACCCGGGACCCTGCCCACTGCCGTATCCGGGGGACCCGAGAGTTGTAATCCACAAAACACGTCCCACCGGGCCCTGGCACAGCCCCTGGCCAGCTGGGAGATGAAAGCCAGGAAAACACTGCCAAGCAGAGAGGTGAGGAGCGAGTGGAGGGCGCCCGTGAGGGGCGCTCACAAATGGAATTAGCCCCGCGCTGTTGTTTTTTCAGACCAATAAAGCTTGAAATGTTCAAAAAAAAAAAAATCCCTTCTAATCACAGATTTTCCAAGCTGGAGTGGAGTCAAATTTAACTGCTGGTTCACTGGACACTGGGTATTCCCTTGCACATCATTTCAAGATAAGAGCAGAGAAGAGAGTGCGTTTTCAGCTTTATTCTGAGCAGAGATATTCCCAGATGCACATGTCTATCAAACCGAGGAGGACAACAAATGGGATTGCCCCCATATTGTCCTGTGAGAAAGGCTAGGAAACAGCTGCCTGCTGAGTGCTGAAAATGGGGACAAGTCCTCTCTGGACAACCTCCCACACACGTGCATGTTCACTACCCTGCCCTCCGGGTGCCGGTGGTCAAAAAAATTCAGCAACGTTCAGTAACAGGAGAGAAGAGTTGCTTTTGAATTGGGAGCCTGTGAAAACATTGATAGCCCAAGGGAAGGGCAGATCTTGAGTGCTTATCCTACTGGTTTTAGCCCTTGGCTTACAGAATCAGCATGAAACCTAAGCTGCAGCACTCAGACACCTTGGGGCAGTGGGTTTCAATCCCCTTTGCAGTTATGTTCAAGCCTGAGCAATTGCGATCAGGCTCAAACTCTCTTTTTGCACAGAGACTCCTTTGGTATTTCACAGTTAGGTCAGGCTGGTGAGGACGGAATCAAATCTGAACTCTCCTGTGGCCCAGTTTCAGCTCAGGTACCATGGGGATCATCCTGGCTTCCCCAGTGGAAACGCCAGAACCAGCAGATCTGGTTCTGGGGCTGGCAAGGGTCATCATCAAGGGTCACCCACCGAGCTGTTCTGAGTCACGAGTGGTTCCTTCTCCCCTAACACCCGCAGACATCCCAGGGAAGCTGAGCTTCCTCATGTGCAGCAGTGAGATGATACGGAGACACCCAGGTCCTGTGCAAAGGCTACATGCTGCCCTAAATTATAAAGCAGAGGAAACAACTGTTTTGGTTGTTTTTTATGAGAAAATACAGTTTGAGGTTATGGGAATTCCATAAGGGACAATGTCTCACAGTAGTATGAGATTATAAAACCGAATTACTGTTCAAACCAGTAAGTGTTACATTATGCACAGAGACACGTAGACTGCAAAGCTTAACAATACTCTGAAGCCGCCAACACCAGAAAAAGGCAAAGGGCCTCTTTTTAAAACTCAGTTTAATAGTGCCTGACACAGAATGAGTAATAATGTTAAGCAACAGAGTGGACCATAAAACACTGCTATATGCCATAGTTATTATCCTACATGCTAATCTTCATATCACGTTATTTCCTCAAATAATCATAATATTGCGCCAATAGCCCCTCCATTCTGCCTCATTATTTCTTGGCCTTACTTCCTTCACAAGGACTAGAGCCTTCTCTAACAACGCCCTCGGGGTCTGTAAGCAAAGCAGTGCCCTGCAATATACCCATAACGCAGGAAGTCTTTTCCTTCGTCATTCATATTGGTTTTGTTTTCCATTGTCTATGTTTTTTCCTTCATGAAATTATGAGGTAATAGGAAAGACTATTGTGGAATAATATACAGAAATCCTCTATTATCACAAGCCTTTCAGGCACTGACCGCTGTCCTGTTTTGTCCACTGGTTACAGTTTTTGCTCCTTGTTCTCACTTTTAATCAATGGGGTCCTTATGTTTGCACCTCTCTTTATGTGGTGTCTCTTCTAGCACTGCACAATGTGTTCCTGCTGTGAACTATCAGCATTTACTTTCTGCAAATAAAAAACTCTTGTCATTATTTTGTCACACTTTCAGCTTCTACTAAATAAATAATTCGCAACAATAAACCTCCTGGTTGCCATTAAAGGCAGGCTGCCAAAGAGTTTAGATGAAATCTTCTGTTATGTTGTTTTTATAAAGGTTTCCCAAAACCTGATGTGAATAGACTTTGGTTTTGTGACTTAAAGTAAAACATTTGTTTAATTTTGTATTCAAAATATTACTACCCAGGGCTGGAGATGTGAATGTAATGATTTTGGGGTCCCATGCCAGCACAAACAAACTTCTCATGCAGTTCATACACAAAACCAAATGTCTCCTAGTTTACATGGAATGCACAAAAATAAGACTCCCTCCTTCTTTGTGTTTCCCCATGTACCCATGGGCTGGACGTACATTTCAGCTCGCGGCACTGGCCCTGGGGCTTGGTTTGAGTTTTGTGCCGAGGGAGCCTGGCCTGTGCAAGAAGGGGAAGCAAGCGGTGACAAAAGCAAAGTTGTCACTGAGAGCAGCCGGGCAGTTCATCACCTCCTGCCTGCCTGTTCCATCCACCCGCTGACCGAACTCCTTGAGTC
This sequence comes from Microcambeva ribeirae, assembly GCA_035222435.1. Classification (NCBI taxonomy): domain Eukaryota; kingdom Metazoa; phylum Chordata; class Actinopteri; order Siluriformes; family Trichomycteridae; genus Microcambeva; species Microcambeva ribeirae. Next base: position 7,113 of record JAYECN010242731.1, read on the forward strand.
TTTGCAGGTTTCATGCAGTAAATGTGGCAGTTACTCACCTTCCCTCCTGGTGGGTGCTTGGGAAGAAAAAAATCGTCTATTTTTTGCAGTAGATTTCTGCTATAAATCCACAGATGCAATTGCACACAATCTAATTTCTGACTCCTAGGCCCACATTCATCCTTGTCCAACTATTCCTCTTGACTGAGCTGATTAGATTATAGGCAAGGGCAAGCTCTCTAAATGCAAGGTCATATAGCTTAAATTAAATCTAAAGAAGCTGCAGTAATATATATAACAGAGCTTCAAGAACTTTACTATTAAAGAGGTGGGCAAAAGCATTCCAACAGCTGCACTCCAGGGGACAACTGGCCTTGAGAAGAGCAAAGTGTCTTGGCGCTCATTCAGAAGTCCCTTGGGACCTGGCTCCCAGGTGGGATCTGATTGCTCCAAGAAACCAGGTTTCTGGAGCCATTGGATGTTCCTACAGGTAATATGTGGCCTAAGGAGCCATGCTATCCACATCACTGTCTGCGGAACAGCAGAACGGGAGGGAAGGGGAGAGATACAGAAACAAGAAATGCTGGGGTCTCCCACGGCAGCGCCCACTGGGGGCTCTGGGTTGCGGCGTATTGTGTGTGATGGATGGAGAATGAATCAACCTGGCCCAAAATCCAGATGTTTCTTCCATACACAGAGATGCTTTTCTGCAACAAAACAGGTTTTAAACCTCTTTTATTTGAGGAGACTTTTTGGCCTGGTGTAATCCAGTTATTTTATTTTATAAGCAAAGTGGCTTGCCATTTTCTGGCTAGCACTGATATTTTCTTTTAGAACAAATGAATGATGGTCTTGCACAATTTCTGACAAAAGCTGCGTATTTATGAGGAACATAAAAGGCTGCCGTTTCCCAACACACAGCATGAGCTGAACATGTTTCTGTGCTCAGAGTTCCCAGCCCTGGTCTGGCCAGCAATCAGCCCAAAAGCTCTTCCTTAGGCATAAGCACTTTGGCTCTTCCTTTCTGCCTTGTTGTGCTCCTTTCTGGTCCTGCTCCTGCTCCCTCCCCTGCATTCAGCTTCATGCCACAAAGCATTTTCCCTCTGACCCCATCAATATTGCCATTGTGAACAAGCACCCAAAGTGAAAACTGAGATTTCATTCATGAGAATTAGAATGAGAACAAAATGATTTGGCAGAACTAGAATGGCACTTGAACTGCAAGGTTGACCTGCTGAAGCAATGAGAACAGGCAGGAGTGGTATGGAAGGGGGAGCTGAACGGCATTTTTCTAAGCTGATCTAGACAAGGAACCAAGAGAAGCAATTCTTAAAGCAGAACAAATGTTGAACACTCATGCATTTCTGAAACTTGCCGTCATGAGCTTACAGCTCAGAAGAAGTAATTGTTCTGGTTATTTAACTAGCACCAAGTAAAACTCCAGAGTTGCATCAGAAGATACGCTCTTGGGAGGAACGCAGTCAGCCACGGCTGAACTGCTGCGCGAGGGACAGAATAGGACCTGCAACTGCCGCCTCGCTGTAACGAACTGCATCAGCGCTGGCGCCGGCGCTCAGTCCCCAGAGCTGTGCCCGCTTGGGACTGCTGCAGTGGCCATCGCTCTGGCTGCCCAGGGAGACTCCGTCACACGTTTGGTGGGGACCCAGCACACCAATACAAACGTTTGGGAGTTAAGAACCTGAGAGAAGTGAGGAGCTGGTCTTCTGCACCCAGGTCTTCAGCCAAGAGCCTGAGCAGAGAGAGGCCGGAGCTAAGAGTGGCAGCTCCTCTCTCAAGCACTTGAGCTGAAGCAGGAACCATGTAAACAAACATTGCGAGATGGGACTGGAGGGCTGGACGCAGAGTTGGCACCAGCTGCTGCAAGAGGCCAGGTGTCCACAAAAGGCCTCTTTCTTTCCAGCACAAGTGCCTTTGGGAGCCTAATGGGAGCACGGAGATGTTACCTGGATGTTCCCTCGCTGCAAGGGAGCAGAGCTGCAGGATGGGCACCCAGCAGCAGAGACGGGAGTGCTGGGGGGCTGGGGTGACAAGAGCATCACCCAGGTGCATGGGCCAGGTGACTGATTTAATCTTGCCAGAGTTTCTCCTGTCAGCAAAAGAAATGAGAGGTTATGAGCAATATGCTCAACCTGTCAGAGCTGCTCAACCTGACAGGGTAAGGTTGTTTTCATAGGAAGGGCTGGTTTTCTGTAGTCATCTTCAGTACTGCCCTTGAGTGGGGAATCCACAGTCCACAACCTTCTGGAAGGCTTTCAGAGGAGGCAGAGCTGCACTGGGGCAGCAGCGCAGCATCCTCCCATCTCAGTGGCCTGGGTTTGTGGAGGTTGGGCACCCACCTACCCGGTCACTCTGAACTGGGGTCCTCCAAGGCAGAAAATGAACAAAAGGAGGAAGAGAAACAGCAAAACCAATAAAGAGCAAAATGAAAAACAAATGGGGAAGGATGGGGAAGGAACAGCTGGGGAGAATTGACACAGATGGGGAAACAAGGGAAACATGACACTGAAGACCTACAAAAGAGGCAGTGAAAACCTGCCTTAAAGGTGCCTTTTCTTCTCTTTCACCTGCATATACCTTTTAACACCTGTTGTGGATTAAGTTTAGAATGATCAAGTAGCAAAAATTGCAAAGGAAATGCCTGGGTTTTCCTTCCAAGTCTGATCAGTTGCATCAACAAGAACCCCAAGCAAAAGCCATCATTCTGTTGTAGGTGTTAAGATTAGCCTCTGGTCAGGCCAGGGACACAGCAGGACATTCACCCTGCCAGAAGGAGAGACAAATTCAGTCCAAATGCTTCATATGCAGGTGGCTTTTTATTATTATTTCTGCCCTTTGCAGGATAAAGTGAAGATGCAGATCTTGGGAACAGCTGGTAGCAGCTGATGCACTGTTTAATGCCACGGCTCTACTACCAAGTCTTGCCAGCTCCAACCTAGCCAGCTCAACTCCCACCACAGATACAACCTACACCAGAATCAAAGCCTCTTCCCTAGGCAAGCTCTGTGTGTCTATACAGGTATGCCCTGAACAGTCCCATTCAGTTTTCAGCAGTGCTACATGGTCATCCAAAAATGTGCAGCTTATCATGCAGAAAACCCATTCACGTGACCACTGGGAGCATTTGTGCACGGAAGTCTGACTGCTGAATTCCATGTGAATGCAGTATGATGTGATGCCCTGTCTCAGGACTTGCTGCATCTTCACACTCTGGCTACTCTTTATGTCCGTGTAGCATGACTGGGGGTGAGACAGCGCTTGGCTCCGGCGTGGCCTGGTCTTCTGCAGTCTGGGGGGAACTGAGTCACCTTGTGCAGAAATAGCCCACCTCAATCTTTGGTGTCATTAAATGAAAAAGGCAAAATTGGTCCTGCAAGCTCTAGCGGTTTCTGTTGACAGGCTCCTAGGATTTCAGTTGCTTCACCCCGCTCTGCCCATCTCTGTCGCAGGGTGACTTGTCCCTGGTACAGAGAACATAAGAGCCCAAGGTAGCTCCTCTTTCCTGCCTTTCAAATCAAACAGATCTTCATGGGAATTGAAGGCAAAATGTATATGAGTCCAAGGGCTAGCAGAAACTCCTTGAAGCCTGGACCAGACCCTGGAGATATTGCAGGAAGCCTGTCTGAATTTCAGCCCAGCCTCAGGAAAGGAGGCTGGGGGCCTGCAGAGGTGCCTGTGAACCTGGGATCTGCACAGGAATCAGCTCATGGAGCAGACTCTGCTAAGGGCTCCCTTTGCCTCTGGGAGCAGCGGAGCTCCTCAGCTGCAGCTGCTGGGGTGGCCAAGGAGAGGCGGCACCTGAGCCTTCAGAAAGGGTTGGTTTGGGTGTGAAGAACAAAGCAGAGATTGTCTTCTATAGCAAACAAAGAAGCGGGATTCCGCGGGAAGGAATGCACTGCAATATGCTGCCCTGTGACAGAAGCACTGAGCAAACCAAAATGATCTTACGGGAAGAGAGTGAGGTCCCGTTCCCACCCCAAAGGGTACGGCTAAACACTCCACCCTCGCTCACAGAATAAGGAAAGACAGCACGGCAATCCCAGAGAAGAGGCAGGAAACCATCCTGCAGTAGCCCTGGACAAAAGCTGCAGGGTCTGAGTTTACAGCACGGGCAGTGTCTTGAAGCCTGGTGACCTAACTCAGGCAAACAAGACCCCATCACTGAGACACAGAAGAATTTGCTGCAGCTTCTGCACTTGCCACAAGGACCACAGATGTCCTTCCCTGCCCCAACCTCCTGTGCTCAAGGGCTGAGCACCGAAGGGTTGAACTCCATGAGCTTTGCGAATGCCGTGCCCCCAAAGCCGCACAGGATGTGCGCGTTCCGGCCTGGAAAATCCCAGCCGGCCTGGTGACACCCCGAGCCCCTGGCCTGGCTCAGGCGCAGAGGGAAAGGCCTGGCTTGCACAGTTTGTATGAGCTGATGAAAGGCAGTTCAGCTCCGTAAGGCTCTTTTCTCCTGGGAGCTCTACTGATGGAAACAGGACCCGAAATGTCCACATTTGCAGCCTGATCGTCCGCAAAACAAGGAGTTTGCTTTTGCTCACTGAACAGTCGCCATCGTGTTGCAGCTGCTCCCTTTTCTGTCATCCCTCAGCACCCAACCATCTAGATTCAGGTTAAGGCTGGTGGGAAATGACAAATCCTTTCCACATAAATCTCAACGCTGGCTTGAGTTCGTTGAGAAACTGTGCTGATTTATGGGGGATTAACAGATCAGAGTGGAGGAATGTAAAGAGGTTTAGGCTAACTAAGTGGAACGCTTAGAGTTGGGTCACAGAGAATTTGATTCAGACTTAGGACTATTAAATGGCTCACACACAAAAAAAAAAAAAAAGTAGAAGAGAGAAGCGTGCATTTCAAGTGCCCCTTAAAGCATCGAAGGTTGTTTTTCTGTGTTACAGTCTGGAGAAAATACTTAAGCACCCATGTGTGATGCTACTTCTGGGTCCTAAAAGCCAGCAGAAACATAACTGTAAAGGTGCACTTATTTTTGCTCTTGCTTGCAATTATGCATTTCCAGCAGATAGAGAGATGACGGTATAAGAAAGACAGTAAAGTCAGTAGGACTGCGAGTCTATATGAAACGTTAAAGGTAATGCACTCAAGGAAGGATTAACAGATCATTCTTACAAGAGAAGAGACTGAGTCAAATAAGAGCACCTGGAAAAAAGCAAGGAACCATCGCCTCGTGCCTTGCTTTTAATTTTTTTCTCATTTGCTTTGTGGTTATGTGTTTTTTATGGTGCACTGCCTAATAAATAAGCACATGACATTTCCTGAAGCTTGGGGCTTAATTTCAAATCCCCAGGCTCACAACACAGCCGCTCCCCACAAGGCTTCTGACCAGCTGGGTTCTGCCTTTGCCTTGGCCCAGGACTCCCAAGCGCACCAGTGGGCAGCCCTGCACAGCACTGGCACATCACATCCCACACAGAAGGGCAGGCGCCTCCTTCCCTCCCTCTGAGCATGACAGGAGAGCTCAGCTAGAGAATATCAGTCAGGCAATCAAATACTGAGGTTCAGGAGGCCAGGTGAGTAATCGCAAATTGGCCAGCTTGAGTAAAATTGTTTGGAATGACGCAAGTTGATGCAAAATAATATTCATGTCAGAAGTTGTGATGGAACCAGTGGTCTTACTGAGATTACTCATGTGAATTACATTATACAGAACTGGACCCTACTTATTGCATAATATTGGTGTATTTTGCTGTCCTCCAGTTTCTAAATCATCTCTTTATCCAAATAGCGATATTTCTCACATATTTTGCAATAAAACTTCAGAATGCTGCTAGGCAATTCTTGTCCAGAACTACCATTTTTTTTTCTTTTTAATGCCAAAATTTTCTTTAATTTTACCAACTACAAGACAGAGGAACAGCAATTAAGTTCAACTGTATAAACATTTTAATGTGGTTTTAGGGGATTCTTTAATGTTTGTATACTAGCAGATAAGCTATGCATCCACCCATCCATTTAATTATAGGCTTAGTACATCCAGTCACTCTGTTTTTTAATTTAATTTGTTGCCCAGTTAGAAGCTGTAGGAACCTTTGCCATAACATGTCTACCACCTGCGTCTTCAATCTATTGTCTTAAGTATAAACTTCAAAAATGAGCAGTTCTTTACCTGTGCAAGAGTAGGTGAGTAGGTTTATTTTACAGTGTTTCTTTCTTTGTTCTTATCAGGTGAGCAAGAAATAGCATTTCTGTGTTCTGAACTCTGAGCAGAGACATACATGCATGGTGGGGTAAATGATTACTTGTCACCCCCACATTAATGCCAGCAGTATTTTCAAATGTGACCAGTAATTCTGATATGACTTTGCTTCCAGGCACACAGCCTGGCTTTCAAGTCAGGAACATGACCGAGAAACTTAGAAAGGATCAGTCTCAGCAGTTTACTGATGACTGACACTTGTCCAAAAGAAGGGAGTAAACCCAAGTTAGGCAGGGAATAGCTGAGAGGAGAAACCTTCCTTCTCTGGAAGAAGCCCTTGGTAGCTACCCGGCAGGGCAGCACTTCGCTTTCAGTTGTGCTCTTTATTAATTGGGATTAGTTCAGACACATTTTACTAGTTGATGACATTTCCAAACGTCCTTGAGAGATCACAGAATTACTGAGGTTGGAAGGGACCTCTAGAGATCGGCTAGTCCAACCCCCTGCACAAGCAGGATCACCTACAGCACCAGGCACAGGACCGTGTCCGGGTGGGTTTTGAATATCCCCAAGGAAGGAGACTCCACAACCTCTCTGGGTAACCTCTTCCGGTGCTCAGTCACCCTCACAGTCAAGAAGTTTTTCCTCAAATTCAGATGGAAAAACAATGTGTTTTTTGAATAACAATCTTCATATCACTGTGGACTTTTACTGAGCAAGGTTTCATTAGTGGATATTAGCAAAAGCTCGAGCGTGGTATAACAGGCACATTCATCAGAGAGATGTGAAGGTCTGTTGCTGCACTGCAGCTCTTTGTTTCAGCTGACAAAAAAAATCATTAGGATATTACAAAGCAAACAGATACAATAAATGCATGGCTTCTCCATTTATTGCATCACTGCAGGAATTATCAGGGATTACTTATCTGAACCCAAGTAAAGCAGAGACAACTTTTAAAAAACGCATTTCACTTTTCAATAAAAAAGGAGAAGATAATCGATAATAGCAGAAGAATGATTCTATTATAGTCAGAATGACAGGGCTGAAAAGGTGGCATATTAAACAAGTTGATGGACTCTCAGCAGTGATACCTACCCCTTACTGAGAACTGCATTTCTGCTGGTAGAAGGGGAATTTCTACCATTTGACATCAGTATCAGCAGAGTCACAGCAAAGATGAGAAACTGGTCCCTGATTATTTGACTGCCAAATATCTGTGCCAAGAGGCAATTGCTAAGGGATTTTTTTTCCACTCCCTTCTGCATCAGCAGCTCCCAGGGCGCTAATGCAAAATTGACTTAATGAAATGCAAAATCCATATGGGGAAATTCATCTCACTTGCTGCTTCAGATCTTAAGTCTGCACTGCCAGTGACACCTGTATAAACCTCAAAGTGGGTGTCACAAGCTTGTACTTGGCCTGTTGGGATGGGGAGCAGCAGAAAAAGGATTTAGCACAGAGCTGGATCCAACAAGCAGGAACATAAGCCTCAGTTTAGCTATGGAATAGATGAGGTGGGAAGTACTACAGACAGCATGATGTGGTGTTATAACAAAACCACAGCTGGTATCACTGCAGAAACATGCAGAAGGTCCTCGAGGAGCATCCTTTTTTACCCTTCCGGAGTTAAGCTTCAGCTCAAAACCAGCTCCCTGCCAGGATGCTCAGGTGGGAGAGCAGAAAATCCTCCATAAGGCCTGGGCATGGCCTCTGAACCAGGCTGATCAAGGAGGGCTCTTTGCATTAGAAAAGACACCTGGTGGTAACAACCTGAGCATGGGGACAGCAGTCCTAACCCTGTCTCTGTTGCTGATATTGGCAAAATCATGACAACTCAGGGGGTATTATACCATGAGAGAGTTATTTTGGTGGCATAAGGGCCTGGATGGCAGCAGCCAGAGCTGTTTGTGTGCCTGACACCCAGGAGCTGGGCTATGGGGCCGTGCTGAGGGTGCTGGATACCTTGCAGAGCGTCGGCTGGGCAGAACCGATACGAGGAGTTCGAGCAGCATCAGCCAAGCCTTAAATCAGTGTGGTAATGACCAGCCAAACTACTGCTCTGTGCACTGACTCACCCCTAACAGATGCAACTATGCAAGGTTTAATTAATCAATATCTGTAAAAATCCTTGGATGACAATCTTTCTAGAAGTATATCGTCCCAGACTGACCCCATACTTGCTCTTCAGGGCAAGGACTGTGCTAACCCACTGAGTGGGTTTGTACTGTGCTTAGTGCACAGAGCCTCGGCTCTAACTTGGGATCAGGGTCCTGCTGCAAAGTAAATAACGAAGAGTAATGATTACCAGGAAAAGAGTTCTTGAAAGACTCCATCTCTCACAGCAGATATGTTTGACAGCCAGTGACTAAATGTTCTGTCTTTCATAACCATAATGACTCACAGCCCTAGAAGGGAGAATGAGTGCAAGACAGTGAGTGCTATTGTTCAGAGCCCATCAAAATAAGCAAGGTCATTTTCAGCATTTAAAACAAAATGACAACCCATTGGAATAATTTGTGAAAAAAAAAGACCACAGGGAAAAAAAAAAAGTGGAACGATGAGAAGGAACGATGAGTAAATTTTCAGAGATTAAAGTTCACAAGCAGATGCAAATCCAAATTTTATAACTACACAAGCAAGTCAGAGCATGAGTTTGACTTTGATACCATTTGCTCAGCTATAAATCACAATTAACCCTATGTGGATTTATAATGAACCCTATGTGGATTTATAAAGCGGTAAGTCTGGCATAAAACAAGAAAATGCAGCTTGGAGTTCTAAGTGCATCTGGGTGCCTTCTGCATTGCCTGGCATTGCCAGGATCAAAGACAATGTTCCTTACCACCGTGCAGCCTTACAGCCTACAGACACATCCTAAGTTAAGTAAATAATCTCTATACATGCAAGATGCCATAAACACAAGACATAACTAGCATCAGCTGTAACACTCCCTAGAGTAGGTTCTGAAGAGTCACACTGTCAGGTTAAAATTTGAGGCAGCTGAACAATACAGTCTGGAAGTTGTATTTTGTTGTAAATATTAAGAAAAAAGAAAAGTGTAATGACCTGAGTATCAGCTCCAGGTGAATATCAGATTTTCAGAGACAGATCATTCACTGTGATAAAATGTGTGTACGGGCATGTATTTCCAATTACCCTAATCGAGGATACAGATTCTAGCCTTCACTGCACCACAATCAGTACAAGCCCATAACTTTTATCAGGTAGATCAACTGAGCACTGTGCTAGCTACAGAATAAAGTGGATTGTGTTTTTTAGTGAGTTTCTGAAATGGAAATCCATTTGGCTAAATGGCCTAGTTGCTCTGAATTGCTGAGGATCTATCAGGAGGTGACAGGGTAATTTATACATCTGAAAATCAGACCATTTTGATAGTAACTTTAGAGTCAAGGGCTTTTGTGGGACCATTTCTTGGATTCTGGTCTGATGGGCAAGATTTTTGAAGCCCAGTGGTAGACTCCATAAAAAAAACACAGGAATTTTACTGATGGATGCTACATAAAAATCAGTCTCAGCTTGTTCATTCAATGTTTCTGCACACTGTTTGGTTTCTGTCTTTCACGGAATAAGTTACACTAGAACAGATAAATGATCCATCTAGTCTGACGGACAATTCGACAGTGTTTGTGTCCTTCCTAAGAGACATGAGATACTCTCTCATGCCTAAGAAGGCATTCCCTACTGCGTTTCAGCCAGAGGCACCAGCAGATCAGTTTTCTAGATCACGAGAAAGCTATTCCTTCATGTTGGTGTCATGTGGCCTGATCCTGCTATCCTCACTCAGGCAAGATGTCACTGATGGATCTTCCAAGGTATTTGGACTCATCAGAGGAAAGGGAATGCTTTGGAGCGAGGTGACAAATGCCAAGAGACAAACATCAGTTATAATTTTCCATCATGATTCTCAAGAGAAAACACAGCCCAGCATGCCCCAAATTACTTTGTACTTCTGCCAGAGGCAGCTCCCACCAAGGCTCCAGCTGCTGGAGAAGCCTTGCTAGGGCTCGGGCTTACAGAGAGACAATCTGATACCTCAGCGACAAGGCCAGAATAAAATTGTGAAATCAAATTGTGACCAGCCTACCTGGTCACTGATTAAGCGTGATGCCTTTAGGGCTCCCCGGCGCTGCATGTGGCACAATGAGCCCCATGCCTCACGCTTTAGAAGAGGAAATAACACCTACAAACTTCAAACAAGGAGAAGAATAAGGGGCAAGTTTGCCATCTGATTCCTGGTGGTAGGCATTACCTAGGCAAATATTTGTCAAAGATAGCTCTGTTCCTTTGAACAAAGAAGGGAAGCAGAGGGGCAGAGACTTGCTCAAGGTCAGCCACCAATCTGCAGCAGAGCCGGAGACCTTTGGGTCCCAGAGCAACCCTCCCCTCTGGATAGTATCACATCTTCCCAGGAAACAGCAGTTTCACATCTTGCTTTGAATGTGTTATGTTTTTCTTCTTTTTGTTACTTGGTCCTTGCATTGAAATTCTGGATGTTATCCCAGTTCCCTGAATCATGGCTCCAATTTCTTCTTCTCATAGTGAGCAGTGCTTTTGGGTGTAATTGCCTGGGACAGACAGTCCAAAACACTTTAGAATTACGAGCAATATCAGCCTTCAAAATGTTTAATCGGCAGCTCTTCCCTCTCATCACTTGAAAATGCCATGAAGCCAATACAGCGCTCTTCCATGGACAGCCTGACAGCCCTTGTTACCATGAGTCTCTATCTACAAAAGACTGGCATAGAAACAATAATCTCATGAAGGACAGAAATTTCATCTCCATAACTTGCTGGAGTAGCTCACCAGCATTTCTAGGACACAGTGCTGTATCCAGAGCATTATGAGTGGGCTACATTAATATCTGATTAATACCAATGACTAAAATTTCCCACTCGCCAGAAGAGTGAATAAAGCTGACTAATGTTTGGATGAAGAGGAAAGCAAGCCATGCTGTTTCCAAGGATCAGAGATGGTTACAGGTCTAACATGACTTGATCCAATGCTCAGTGAAAGCCTGGGATTCTCCGCTGCATTGAGCTTTGGAGGGGCACGCAGTCTGGAAGAACCAAAATGGTACTAGTCTGCTCAAAACCCCGCTGGGGAAGACTTACGTTGGGGTTTCCTGAGTGGAAATCCCTCAGTAAGCCCTGTTTATTGAAATGCTAAAACCAGCTCCCATTCCGTGATACTTTCCGATCTACTTTTTACCCGCTGCCTGCAGACAATTTGCTAGGAGGCCCTCGGCTCCCGCAGCAGCCACCCACACTCTGCTGCCCACTCGCTGACACGGGAGCAGCGATCGGGGAGGGGAAGAGACGGAAGGGGAGCTCCTTGCTGCAGAGAGGTCCTTCCAGGAGCTGCTCTTTTACCGTAAAGAGTAATTGCTGCTCAAATCAATCCTTCTTATTCCTAGATGTTCCTTACAGTCTTTTTTCCTTTCTGCTCTGATACACAAAGTGTCAGCTGATAGCTGCAACCACGTTGCTCCTGAGCAATACGTGAAATTAATAGATGCACTGCATATTTGCAGTGTTTCTGCTTTTTGTAGGGGCGAAAATTCAACATAGGGCCTCGTTTTTAAAATAATTTCTGCTGGGATTTTTGATTAACTTGGGGGAAATATTCCAAAATATCCAAAAGGCATGGGAAAGCCCGGTGGCAGCCTGCGCTCGAGGGTTGTGTGAGCTCAGAAAGCAGGGCAGGCGTGTTGCTGGGGGCCGGCTGCACTCCTGCGCATCCCCAGCAGCAGCCTGGAACGAACCATAAAGTCACCGCCGATAAGATATGTGGATGGTCCCAATACAGGCCCAGGAGTAAATAATGAGGCCATTATACGAAGCAATCAGGATCCGCTCAAACAAAATATGTTTTAATAAATCCTGATTTGCACCTCTGCCAGTGCAGGGAGTTCAGCTGCCACGATTTACGGCCAGAGCTGGGGAGCAGCTCTCTAAAACACATAGCAGGAGGGGTTATATGACCTTTGGACACTGAAACAGGAGAATAATGTCTGGAACAAGGAAGGTGATTTTACCTCTTCCTATAGATTTGATGAGATCAATACCACAAGCGTACGCAAGTTAAATGCCAGTATTGTAAAAGGGCTTTTGAAAAATTGTAGAGGTGTCAGAAAATACAGGCTTGTGAGCTACCTGCAAGGAGAATTACAGCAATCTTGAGCTGCTCATTTTATCAGAAAGAAAACTGAGCAGCGGCTTTGAGCGGAGCGTGCGAGCGCCGGGCTGAGAAATGGAGGGTCTCAGCTGGCTGTTTTGCTTGGCAGGGGAAGACACCAAAAGCCAGAAAGCTCCGCTCAGGGAAACGAAACAGGAATCAAAACACATCAAGCACGCTGCAGGCAAAGCTTGGGGTTGGTAGGTTGTGTTTCTTTTTTTCTTTTTTTTTTCTTTCAAAATAGTGAATATGTTTTAGACCTGGCAGGTGAGCGTGTTGCTCAGCGAGGGAAGCCCGTGCTGGGGCCCGTTTCTCTGGCTTTCTCCCCGCTGGAAGGAGCCGCTGGCACCGCGGGATCCCGCTCCCAGGCCTGGCTGCTAACGAGGCTTCTCGCTAAGCCCTGCGCCGCCCTTCGGGATCCCTTCCAGCACCGCTCACATGAACCAACCTCTGCAGCACGTGCTGGGCAGGAGTCAGCGCACGAGTTCACGAGGGAGGTCAGCGCGACCTCCATAGTGCGGACAGGAGGTTGGCGACTTTTTGCTGGAGAAAAACTAAATATCTGGAATGATTCTATATGCGCGTCCCATGTCTCAGACCAGAGCTATAACCCGAGGGCAACAGCAGCATCTGAGGCAGGTTTTGTGCCAATAAAGCAAAGATTTTGCTTTGTGTATGCGCTCTTGTGTATGACTTCGTACCATTAACCTGGGAGATATCCAGCCTCTCAAACAAGAATTATTTCCAGTGTTTGCTGTGCAGTTTGCGTTGATGAAAAATCCAGCACAGGCCAGTAAAATATCTGAAAGAGCTAAATTGAGGCTGATTCTTTCTGCCCACACAACCGTGCCCAAACGGTTGGCAGCAGGCTGTGTATATTTTGCGAGGACTTAGGAGGAGAGCACTCAAAGACATATCTAAAGAAATCCCTTCGAAGAAATATCTAATGAAATACGACTCAAGCAAGAGCAGAGTCAGCCCCTGCGTCCTGTCCCCCTCAGGCACCCTATGGCCGCAGCAACCCGTGCAGATCCGCGAGGCCGGCAGAGAGAAGGGTTCGCGCTCACCTGAGACGGGATCGGCGTTGCTGCCCAGCAAGCAGCAACAGGCAGCTGAGTTCAGGCCCGTGCAGGGAATGCCTGACAGGAGGCACCGTCTTGTCCTGCTTCCAACAAGAAGATAATGGTTTCTTTTAAATATTACCATACCCATGCGTGTTAGGTGGAGAATATATATCATACCTCAGAACCAATGCAACTAATTTGGATGAGAAAGTTTTGCAGGCAGTCTGCACCCCTCAGAAATCACTGTATCTCCTACCAGGGGGAACCTCTGTTCCCCTGCCCCAGCTCTGTCCTGGGAGTTTGGCCTTCTCTGGTTAAATAGGCAGCTAAAGTCACAGACATGTCCTTCAGAAAACCTCCCCCAACACATGTTGATCCCTCTGCCGGCTGCCCTTTTCCCAAAGGTTAAGTGGCCTTATTTGTCTTTGCATGTGGCTCACTTTTCCAACACTTCCAAACCTTCACTCGCATGTGGTGAGCACGATCTCTGTGCCTTTCCTATGCTATGCTATTGCTCTGTGCCTATGTGGAACAAGTCCTGCCCTGGACACAGAGGCACAAGCTTAGTCCTTGTTCTTGGTTAATGCTGCTGGCACCACAGCCAATTGCACCAAGGAACAAGCGCGGGACAGAGCAAAGTGCCTGGACAGGACACTAAGCACTTCTCTCTTCACGTGCCAGCCCATCTTCACCTCATTAGATCTCCAGACTTCTAAGTCTGACATAGCCCTTTGACCTATTATGCATTTATCATAAACCAATTACTAGCTGAGTGGGTTTAGAAATAACCTTTTCCATGTGGAGTTCTTGCATCTTCCTGCGAAGGAGCTTGGGTCGCTCCTTTGCTGTTTTTCCCTCAACTGTGCCACAGTCACAAAGTGTGAGAGTCTAAACGTCCATTAGGACAGGAGAGACTGTCCAGAACCAGAACCACTGATGCTGATGACCTGAAGTTCTTTCCTCACCTTAGCAGTACCTACTGTTGCATTTAGCAAACTGCCATATCAGCCACTGCTCCTCTTGGCTACTGATAATTCCATTTCTATCCTGTGCAGGGAACAAAGTGGGAACGGAGGACCCAAGGGCATTGTGATCACCTGAGCTTGTAGGTAGATCACTCAGACATTCTCAAAAAGAAGATCAAAGTATGGATTCCCCAAAGACCTTGTGTTTATTTGCCTCCCACCAGTGCTGGACCAGTCTGCATTCATCCCACGTGATGGGAGAATGCACCGACCTCAAACCATATTCCAAACATTCCACCAATAAAATAGTCTTAAAAGCAGTAGCAGTGCTTAAGCATTAAATATCAGATTCACTGTGATGATTTAATTTAATACCAGGCACGTAATGGGATTATTAACTGCAGCCTGCACAAACATTGGCAGTGTGTTCTAGCAGCTTCAGTAGATGCTCTCAGGTTGCCACACTGATATTCTTCTTGGGTAGCGCAGAGATAAACCGTGTTTGTGGGAGTTGTTATTCCTATTTTACTTCACACACTGGTGATACAGCCAAGTGGGAATGCATAGCGCCGCAGGCAGTCCTAATTTCTTGAGCCAAACCTGAACTCTATAAAATCACACTTGGACTGGCAGTGTTTATATAGGACAGCATGTGGTCCTTCCACTCTGGTATGTGAGGTAGGCATCAAAACTTCTCAGCTCTGTAGAGAGGAAATAGGAAATACTTTAAATGTATGGATCTTTACTTTCATTTCCTATATTTCTGGAGTATTACATGTAGGCACAAACCTTTGCATTTGTTACAGCCTTGCTACTTCTGTAAGAGAGACCCAGGCTTTCTATGTTCTCCAAAAGATCTTGAAGCTTTTTGGCTTTCTAATGGGCTCTTCCTGCAGGAGATATTTCAGCACATATCTGTGACATGGCTTCAGATGGTTTCAGAACTGCTTCCTGCCTTTCACCCATGACTCTCAGCCCACAATTGTAATGCTAGAGTAAATATCCTGAAGTCAGCACAATTAATTACTTTTGGTGGAATTGGGATCAATATCTGTCCTTCATATGCACTTTCCACTCTCTGCTGAAGAATTCTTTATGGGCTGCCAGGATCTCTTCGCTGGTGGGCTGGCTTTAAAATGTTTCTCCTCTTGGTAGTAAACTGCCTGTTCCAGTGTTTCCTCTGGTAATGTCTAGATTTTGTAGGCAACCTTCATAGGTGGTCTAATTTAGGCCAGATGCGCACACTTGTTAACGTGTCCGTGATGATATATAAAAGCTCCACATTTAGAAATGCCTAATAGGGCATTTCAGTAGTAAAATTAAAAAGCAAGAAAAAGAAAACCTCTGTTATATGTAGTGCTTGTGACACTAGTAAAAGAACAACTCGGAAAAGGCAGCTTTTGGTGACTGCTGAGACGTCCAGCGTTAGGTCTTAGGGTGCCACCACAAGCTAGGCGGACGTCACTCTACAAGGAAAGAGTCTCAGACGCTGGTGCCACTTCAGGCCAGCAGAAGCTCATGGAAGCTCTAAGTTGAGAGCCAGATTCAGCAAAGTTGTCCTATTCAGCGGGATCCCATCCCAGGAAACCTAGAGAAACGGACTAATGAATTAAAATTTCAATTCTGTCCATCCATTTGAAGCATTCCAGTTGTAATCTTAAAATCCCTTTTCAAACAAGCCATTGCTGACCACAAGAAATTACTGACTACACTTGTTGCAAACACAGTAGTCTCGGGGAGGTTGCGTTCTTTTGAATTAGCGGACCAAATCTTGACTCATTTTCAGTACAGAGAAAATTTTTGAATACTAGCTAGTAAGCTCAATTTTGCATAACTTTCAAGCTTAGCTGTTTGTAGAGACTGTTCCAGACCAGGTGACAGTAGTTAAGAAACTGAATAAACTGTAAATACCAGATCTCACTGTAAATGCATAATATTTCAATGACTTCCTTGCTGTAATCCCAATCTGACTAGGATTAAGGATTCTATAAGGTTTGAATGGTCATGGATTTCCCCAAATAAAATGGAAAATATTTAAAACAACTGCAAATGCATATGTGCTTTTCCATAATGTCCCCATCATGCTTCTTTTGTCCTACTTGAAGGGCATAGCAACTCAGGATAGTCTCTATATCCTTTCACATTAATTTTTAACATATATTTTTCCGCACAGAGATATTTTCCATCCCTATGGGAAATGGTTCCCTGTGTTTCCCTATGGACCAGTCCTGGACAGCAGAGCAATGCCAGTTGGGGCACAACTTCTTCTTTCCTTATCCTCCTGATCCCTAGAGGTGACAGGGGTGAGCAAATCAGGCACTCATGAAATGCTTAAAATTCATTTAGGGGCAACTCCTTCCCAAGCCATGGCCTTGCAAGCCCCGAGCACATATTCATAGGAGGGAAAGGCTGTCATGTCATGATAACAGAACAAAGACTTTCCTGAAAACTATCTTAAAGTCTTGGGAAGGTTGAGATGCCCTTTATGAGATAATTGTTATGCTGAATATATTTAAAAGAATATGAGGTCTCAGCCCATTTTAACATTTTAATAATTTCCACTTAAAATGCATACAGATTGCAAAACAAAATCTAGGTAAGAATGTCCAGAGTTTGAAATATATGAAAATCTTGAAAACTTTGCCAATTACTTCTTCCTTTTTAAAGCAAAGAAATAAATCAAGAAGCTCAAACTCACCCTC
The DNA here is from genome assembly GCA_035222435.1 of Microcambeva ribeirae. Taxonomy (NCBI): domain Eukaryota; kingdom Metazoa; phylum Chordata; class Actinopteri; order Siluriformes; family Trichomycteridae; genus Microcambeva; species Microcambeva ribeirae. The sequence continues at coordinate 24,196 of JAYECN010242731.1, forward strand.
TCTTATCTTATCTCTCAAATAGTGTAGTTTCAACCTGTATCTGTCATAAAGCAAACAACTGGCTCACAAGTAAGATTTTTTTTTTTCCCCCTCACCACTGCTCTATCAACCCCTCTGGGGAGCTAGAAATAAAACCACAATAAAACCATGAACTTCAGCTCAGGTTTCTCTGTTAACCAGAACAAAAAGGTGTAACATCACCTGCTGCCTACTTGACAGGGAGCTCCTGAGCAAGCCTCCATGAGCTGCGCACCATATTCTTCTCTCTTAGAAGTGGTCTTCTGCTGCTTAGATTGGTGTAGCACTAAGCTAATTTAACCCAGATGGGGATCTCTCTTTTCTCTTTTTTCCTTTTCCTTCACCACAAGTTTTAACCAAACCCAGATTCTTAGAGCTTCTGGCACCACTCCTGTAATTCTGCAGGATTTACAGTAACCAGAAGCTGCAGTAAACAGAGACTGAAGATAGCGATGTTCACTGCTGATCCACCAAGGACCTGTAATATAACAGGAGCCTTAAAATAAAAGTGTGTGAGCTGAAGCAGATGACTGCAACAGCACTGCATCTTGTTCAGACTATGATTTATAAAATACCTGGTTGTCCAGTTGGCATGCAGGACCAAAAATACTCAAAAATACAATTTCAGGGTTTCAAAACTAAGGATTTTATACCTTACACTTTTTGATTCCCTACATGTTACAGCCAATTGCATAACTAAGTCACGTACATCTTTTAATAATCTTCCCTGTCTCTTTCCTTCCCCTGTTAGTAATTTCCTCTTCACAGGGTAAATGCTGCTTTTTCTACCACAGTTCTTGGTCTTTTCAAGCTTGATGTCACTCCTTCAGCTTCAACGGTTTTGCTCGCTGTGTGCTGAGATGATGCGGAGAGGTAGCAAAATAATGTAGTCACTCTGTACTGCTCCTATCCCTCTGCTTCCATAGTCCTTCATCTTATCCATGCTGCACTTCCAGAGTACTGTTATGCCTTGTGTTTCATTAAAGACTGAGCACACGTCTGAAGTCCAACCTTTTTTGTGGCCACACTTTCCCCATGTTTTAGCACGGAGCTCTAGACTTAAACAGGACTCTGCTCTGACGCAGATTTAGTAACGATAACACTCCGTGCAGCGCTCTGCCTTACCTG
>JAYECN010242836.1:0-25340 GCA_035222435.1 Microcambeva ribeirae
CGCCCTGGCAGAGCCGCAGCACCGAAGCGCTGGGCGCCGCGGCAGCCTGACCCCCCTGCCAGTGGGAACCGGCCCACAGCCAGCCGGCTCTCTGGGCAGCTTTTGCAATTACCTGCCTCCCTGCAGGGAGCCGGATTACAGTAACTGCGAGGTGCCTTTGCCAGGCTGGCTCTCACCACTGGGCAGGCACTTTTTTTGGGATCCCCCCCTTTTTTCATTTAGGAGCACAAAGCCACTCTGTTAGCAGAGCGCTCCCCTTGCAATCACGTTTCTGCACCAAACAAAAGAGCACACCCCCTGTTTGATGGGCTTCAGCTACGCTGGGGCTAGTGGTAACGCCCAGCCGTGCAGCACGGACGTTGCGAAGCCGCATGTGCCACGGAGCCCAGCACATCGCCTGCACGCGCCGCGGTTCCTGCGCCCCTCTGCTCAGCCCCTCGCCCCGGTGCCCGTCCTTGCACACTGAGTGGCGAGCGCTGCGGTGAGGGGCCGTGCTCACGGAGTGCCTGCGGCTCCCGCGGCGCCGGCTCCGGGCCCGCGTTTGGGCCGAGGCGCGGGCGGAGCCGCCCACGGGCGGGAGGCGTTGATGGCCGCGGTGCCGCGCGGCGGCCGCGGGCGCTGCGGCTCAGGCGCTCCCGGGGTGGGCAGCAGCCCGACACACGACGATCGGGGGGACGCTGTGCACACCCCGCCCTCCCCATGCTCCATGTTTGGCCTCAACCTGACAAAACCTTGGGGGCGTCGGGGCTGTGCCGGGCGGGCAGTCACACCAGGCTCCGCAGGCGGTCGGGAGCAGCCGATGCTGGGCCCCCCCCCCCGCCCCGCAGTTCCCTCAGCATGGGCAGGGAGCAGCGGATGTTTCCCAAGGGCGACGCAGCGCACCCGGGCGAGACGCCTTGAGTAAAACGGCATGAATGAATCTCCTCTCTTAGTCACCGCCAGCCGGAAAGGCGGCTTTGAAATACGACGCTGGCGCTGATACTCTATCTGCGGCACAGCCTCGCCGCGCTCCTGCGCCCAAGGCCACGGCACGGCTCAGCGCAGCTCCCCGCCCCAAGCAGGAGCCACAGGCGCTCCGGAGGGCCGTGCTCATGCTATGGGAACAGCAGCCCGAGCGTGGGCTGGGCGCCTTCCCGAGCCTTACCGGTGTCGGAAGCAGGGACAGCCTTGGTGAGGATGCTGTCCGTGATGGTGGCCAGCGTGCTGAAGGCGAACATCAGCGGCACAGCGACGATGCAGTAATGCAGCACGTTCCTCATGAGGGCCTAGGCGACAGGACAGGCGGTGCCGCGGGTCACCAGGGAGCAACCCGCACCGAGACGGACACCCTGGCGCACCCAGCACCGTTTTGGAGCCCCTTCCTCCCAGCCCACCACGCAGTACTTAAAGCACATGGCTCTGTGCGCTTCAGGAAGCCTCCAGTGCTTAGGTAAAGCAGCCCAGGGAAGGCATTTCAGCTCATTATCATAAATAATTAAAACTGCCGCAGAAGCGAGCAGGGTGCGTTATGTAACGTGGCACCGCTGGGATTTCTGAGCCAGTCTGCCCGCTTGCTCGTGAATGAAGGAGTCCCTGCACCCAGGCACCCGCAGAGGTGCCCTGGCTGGGAGGGCACATGAGCCAGCAAAATCAGGGAGGGTAATGGCCTGGGTAGCGCATGTTTTCCTGGTGGAGCCCTCCCTGCAGCTGCCGCGGAGCGCCAGGAATCCCTAGGGCCGCTCCGAGCGCCTCCGCTAGCCCCGCTGGTCAAACGATGAGATCTCTCCGGGGCACGGAAAGGAAATCCTCCCTTCCTTGGCAGGCTCTGATTCTCACCTTCGTCTTGAGGTGTGCTATTGTGGCCAGAAAAACCCTTCTGCCGCTGGTTAAGCCAGAAGTTTCGTTCGCTGGAGCTGTCTCCATAATACCCGGCCCGTGCCTCTTGGCTAGAGAAGGTGGAGGAGCCCAGCGACACGGCTCACAAATGACTGGGAAACGCTGAGGGTTTAGCCCGCATTGCACGCAGCTCCCCGCTGGAGTCAGGCGCAGCCGAGTTTCTGCCCTCGGCGGGGCTCTTTGCCTGGCTTTGGGTTAAGGACTAGGCACGTCTGCTTAAGGCGCTGCCGAAGCAACCAGAGGAGCGAGTCTCCCACCACGGCGGCCAGACTCATCCTGTTGCAGACCTCCTCCTTTATGGAAAAACCACCCCAGGAGCGGATGTTTTCGTGGCAGCCTCTGGAACAGAGCGCTTTTTAACGCGGCCACGCTGGCGCAGGGACGGCAGCTGCCTTTGCCTATGAATAGTTCCTGTGGGAAGTGACTGCTGACCCTTGTGTCCCAGATGGACTGTCAGGATGTCCCCAGCCCCGCGGGCACGGCCTCATTGCCTGCTCACGAGCCAACTTACAGCAGCCATGGCCCTTCCTTTCGTCCCAGGGCCAGAGGCTCAAGCCATCCTGGTTCCTGGGGCAGCTTGGGGCATTTTCTCTGCACCAGTGTCACCATCTCCTTGGCGAAAAAGGCACCTCACTCTCCTTAAATCCCACCCCGACTGGCTGCTGTGCCCATCCGTGCTGCTTTTGGACGGATTTCCAGCAGGTGTAGCATAGAGAAGCATCAAACCCCCTTGCGAGCACCAACAGCAGTGCGTAGCATTGCTCAGCTTGACACTGAGGAACAAAGTCGTCCGCGACCACTCCCCAGAAAGCCCCCCGCGACCACGCTCAGCCCTTTGCTGCCCCACAGCCGCACAGCCTTTGCTCCCGGAGGAAGGATGCTGAAGGCAAGTGCGGCAATGCGGTAGCTAGGCAAGACCTGCATGCAAATCTAGTGACTCAGGATGGATTTACAAGTTCCTGTGCGGGATTACTGTGAGATCTTTTTTTTCCTTTTAAATCCCCTGAACACTTACTCATGCACCCGCACGCGCTGGCTCCCGCGCTCGCGTTGAGCGCAGCCGCCTTTGCGCAGGGTCCCCGCGGCGCCGCCTCCCTCCCCGCGGCCCCGGCCACGCCGCCGGCGACACGCCAGGCTCACCATGCCCAGGCCCACGCCGGCGAAGACGAGCACGCTGAGCCGCAGCAGGGTCTTCTCCGTGCAGAGGCTTGTGAGCCTGCCCAGGACCAGGCCCTGCACCACCTGGGGGAGAAACGCAGCAGGTCCCCTTTGTGCCACTGAGATACCCCACGGCAAGTACTCCCAGCAAACAAGCTGTTCATTTTTCTCACTTCTTTTTTCACTTTTTTTTTTAAAATACTTCAACTATCACAGCAAGCATCTGCAAAGCTGGATGGACCGTTCTGTGTTCTAAATCTGTGTGGTCAGGCTGCAAATCCCCACAGGATTTGTGTGTGTGGGGGTGCATGTGCAATTTTCTGTTGCTGCCCAGTCATTAGCACTGATCAAAACCTCCTAAAGAAAGCTACTCATTGACAAAAAATTGTTTTTTTCTGACTCATGTGATTTTTTTTCCAGGATACAATTAATATTACTTTAAATTCTTTGTTTTTGGCAAGTTCTTCAAAAGGAAAAATGGCCCACTTGTACACAGGGGAGCAAAAATGCCTCTGCTCTTGCAGCTTTTCCTGCCCTTATTTTAAACTATACATACACAAATTGAGTAGTTCATTGTTTTTGTACCGGAAACGAGTGCAAGAACGGCGGCTGAGCTGGTGCCCCAGCACTGTGCACAGTCACAAGGGACGGGCAACTGCAGCTCCAGATTTTAAAGAAAAGCTGAAGGCGAGGGGGAGGGAAGGGGGAGCAAACCCTGCAACCCTCTCTTTTGTTTTTTCTTTTTTGGGAAGCCTCCTGTGCCCACCAGGTAGGTGCTGCCCAGTGAAAGGGGTGACAGGGATCGCCCGAGCTTTCCCTGCTTTGAATGGGTGGGTTTCATCTAAGCTGCTCTCTGAGCCAAAGGAGCGACGCCGCGACAGGACAAGCGGGGCCGTTTTGCACAACAGCCGTGGTCCAGATTGAGCCCTGCTCAAGCAGAAACGCGGCGAGCGGCTCCATCACGGCAACAGCAGCGCGTCACTGCGGTCATCGCAAAGCAAAGCCCACGTGGCGCGCTCCCCGAGCCGGGCTTCGTCACCGCCTCCTCGTGGGTCCCCCCGTGACAGGCAGCCTGAGTCACGGCAGCGGCAGCGCCACCCGTCCCGGCGCTGCGCGAGCCGGACGCCCGGGCCACCACGCCGGAGGACGCGCGTCCCAATGTGCCCAGACTTGAAGGGCCTGGTTAGTCGGGCTGCAGCGCGCAGGCACAGCCCTGTCCCTGCCCTCCCGTTAGTCATCGGCACGGATCACCGGCTGCGCCCCGCACACGGCTCATCTGGCTACCCGTGGGACCAGCTCGGGCGAGAAGGTCCCAGGCGACACGTGCGAGCGCCCGAACCAGGGAGAGGGGGTGGCCGCAAGCAAGGCCCGGCTCCCGTGGGCAGGACGGGGGGCAGACAGGCCCTTCGGGGTCCTGTTGGCAGCGGCGTCCTGTGAAACACGCGGCCGGAGACCCACTCAACGGGCGGCCCATCTTGGCCCTCCCCGTCAGCGAGCGCCAGCCCAAGGCCTGGCTTTCCCGCTGGGCCAAGCGGTGCTCTGGTTTTCCCCAGCTGCGGACGCGGCATCTTCAGCCTCCCCTCTGAATATTTTACCCCTTCTCTGGCGAGGCCATGCCCTACCCACGCACGAGCCATAGGTGGTAGGAAGGCCCACCAGCTTGGCTTTTGGACACCATCGGACCAACCACCTCAACTGAGGCCCTGGATAACGTTTCCAGTTGCTGGGAGCTAAGGGCTGGTTTCCGCTTCGAATTTCCACCTGAAAGTGCATCAGGAGAGATTAGCTCTTCTTGAGTCATAGATAAGCTCGCAGAATCCCTAGAAAGAGTTGAACAGGAGGGGGGAAATAAAGCCTAGAGAACTGGGCACGAACGCCGCGGTATCGCTGCGGGTTGGCGGGGCAGCGTCCTCCTGAGCGTTCGCAGCCCCTGGGCGTCGCGGGCCTCCCCGCACGGGCCTCCCCTCGCCGCGGCGCCTCCGGAGCGCGGGAGGGAGCCCGCGCCTGCCGGCGGCCGCGCGCGCGCCCGGCGGGAAGGAAACGGTTTGCAAGTGAGATCGCGCGGCCGGCCCGTGGCCGGGCACGCGCGGAGCCGGCAAACGCGCGCCCGCCTTCGCTCTGCCTGCTGCGCTGGAGGCAAACGAGGCCGCGCAGAGCGACGGCGGCAGCTCCGCTCCCCTCGCCTGGCTGTCCCCTCCTCGCTGGTGATTTGTTCCACCGGATCACGGGGAGACACCAGCACCGGCGCTGCTGCCATCGGCTCAGAAAAGCCCATTAGCACGTATTTCTTGGGGCCATTTCCCTAGATGACCAGCTGGCTGCCCATGCTTGTCTGTGGTCCCCACAACACCCGAGCTGCTTCTACAGACCCTTCCGCGCTCCGTGACCGAAAGCCGGGCAGGAACACCCGGCCGCGACGGGCGCGGGAGGCCCGGCAGCCCTGCAGAGCGCGTGCGGGGGGTGCGGGGCCCCAGCGCGCCGCAGCCAGCGTGACCCGCGCCAGCCGCAGCTGCCCACGCTCCGCACCGGCATCTCGCCGGGGAGTTTTTGCCAGCTCCAGGCTCAGCGCCGAGCTGGCTGATGGGGGGGACATGCGGGGGGCCGCGGGGAGAGCAGGACCCGAACGGGCAACCAAAATCAACCGGCTTAAGGCGGCGGGAAATCTTGCAGCGGTCTGTGGCGGGGAAAGACTTTTACTACCAAACTGGTAATGCCGGAGAGCTCTGGAGAAGCAGCTCAGGTCTTGCGGAGTCGCGCGAGGGTGGCGGGACTGGCAGGCGCGCGCGGCGAGGCCCGAAGTGCTGAACGCAGCGCTTTGCCCAAGCGGGGAGAGCAGAGCATGTTTTGCAAACGCCAGCCTAATTGCCCTCTTTCCCCCCGCCTCTCCTCCATGGATTTAAATCCTTCAAAGCAAGGAAACTGGAGAACTTTCTGTTTGTTGTTGTCAGGCCCTTTCCCCAAGTGGGTTTTTCCCCTAGGCATACCTGGCTGCAATTAAATCCCCAGCTCTTTAATCATCTCATTTGCTGCACAGAGGGGAAAAAAAAAAAAAAAAAGCAAAGCAAGAGGGACAGACGGGTGATAAGATGATAGGCAATGTAAATCTCTCCTCCAGGAATCTCTCTCATCTCCTCAGCATCACTCGGCATGAACTTGTCCCTCCAGAAGCTGCACAGCGAGAGGTGGAGTTTGTACAACAAGATGAATTAAAAGCAGTAAATAGAACAGATGTCTAATGATCCTCAGGGTAATAAATATCTCCCCCTTTGTCCCACCCAGAGTTTTGGTTTGGTTTGTTTTTTTTTTTTTCTTTTCTTTCTTTTTTTTTTTTTTTTCAGAAAAAACTTCTTAAATGAAAGTTTCCCCCACCCCCTCCCATGGTGTCAAACCCAAGCATCAGATGCGACTGCAGATCCCAGCCTCCAGGTACTTCCCTTGCCCAATCCTCCGGCAGCATTTCCTGAGCAGGTACTATGCTTGGATTTTCTCCATGCTATTTCCTTCATCACTCCAAAAAAAAAAAAAAAAGAACCTGGTGCCCAGGCATTTTCCTGCGCATTACCTTCAACTAAGGAGGCAGTGTGAGTGGCACTTCATCTTATTTTCCCTCCAGTCTTGGCCATATCCCACATTCCAAGCAGCTCCCTCGTTTCCTAAAGGAGCAGCTCTTTGCCCCGCTGCTGGAGTGCCGCATTCCTGCAGCTTCATCCCACCAGCCCCCAGCTCACCTTGTCTCTCCCCACCCCCGGATTTCGCTGCATGAGCTTATGCTCCACGCCTCACTGCGAGCAGATGTGGCTGACGACAGCATCTTAACGGTCATGGGGAGAAAAAAAATCTTCTATTTATTTTTTAAATTGCCCTTTCCACTGCTTTGCTGTCGGAAAGCATGAGCCAATGCTCAGTGGAGCCAGTGGGCTTCCCACGCAGCAGGATTTGCTCTCAACGGCCAGAACGCTGTGCAGGAAGTTTAGCAACAAGTGTGCGGATGGAGAGCTCACTTGGAGGCAGAGCAGAGCTAAGGCAGCTTATCCAAGATGAAAAGCAGGACAGTAGCAGAGTCCAGAACAGTGAATCACAGCTATCTCCTAGCCCAATGCTTCGTCCATAGCCCAGCCAGCCTCCGTTCCCGGCGGAGAGCATGGGAAAGTCCTCCTCCAACAACATCTGCAACAGCATACCAATGGGAATATTGCAAGCTGATAGTGTTGGGCCACATAAGTCTCTCCTAGAAATACGCCCCGAGCACCCTGTCTGCCCGTGCGTGCAAGCTTGCAGCCACGGCACGGCCAGGGCTCCCGGGGACTCGTGAGCGGGTGCCGGCTGCATGGGGCTGCAAAGCCAAAATCCCCGTCCAGCAGCGGCGACACACGGAGAGGGGCCCCCGGGACAGCTGTGCCAGCAAGGAATGGAGGCGAGAGGTGCCCTGGGGAGAAGCCAGCCAAGGCTGAGAGGCTCCCAAGCTCCCGGAGCGGCTCGGAAATGCTCCCTCTCCGGTGGAGCACTGGCTGCTTCTCTGAATTTTGGTGGGCCAAGGGGTCATCGAGTGACAAGATGGGACTTCAGGGTGCCAGAGACCATCCTCACAAGGTGAAACAGCAGGGCCGTTTGCTTAAAGCTCCTCCCGAACCGGAGGAGCAGTGAGAAACACAGGTGTTTATGGCATGCTGACCGCTTCTCACCGCAGTAGGTTAAATGAGGCTGAGAAGCTTAAAAATAAGGTTAAGCAATTGGAGCATAATATCCTTGGGGCGGGAAAGCAAAGCAGTGAGAGGCCATCGGTGCTTGAATCATCCTGATATTGCATTCTGGGCTGGGAAAGGAGCCTGCAACATCTTTATTTTGTGTATGTGTCTGTGTGTGTGTGTGTGCACTAGAGAAGATGCCAGTTTCGACAAGAGGAAGATTTGATTAAAAAAAAAAAAAAAAATAGAAACTACTTTGGCAATCTCATTAAACGGTGCCACCATTTTTCAGCATTTGGGCGCCTGTCAGGATTATAACTGGATCCAAATAAGATCTAGGCTAGGATGATAGCTGCTCTTGGCACACACTTCCCTGCTGCCATTCCCAATGCTCTACCGGGAGGTTGCAAGTCAGGAGGAAGTGGCTCAATTTTTATTCCCTCAGTTTTTATTGTATTTTTTTGCCATATCAGCACTCCACTGAAAAATAGCTGTTGGCAAGTCCAACGAGAGACACTCATGGGAGGGTCCTGCTCCAGCAAGGGGCCTCGGAACGAGTCAGGCAGCGGGAAAAAGCCCAACCGCGCTCCACCGAAAGGCCAACTAAGGAATGAGAAACCAGATGAGGAGCCACTTGATGAGCTGCACTGAAAGGACACTATATGCGTTGTGAATAAAGCTATAATTTACTCGGTGAAGTGGGGAAGCCAGTCAGCAGATACTAATCGCCACTCATCCGTGTAGCCGGGTGGAATTCGGCTGCACCTCCACCTGCACGCGTATCTGCAGCGCTATCGCTTGACTGCACAACCCAAACAGCAGCATCTGAAGTGCCAGGGGGGAAGGACGGCGCTGTGCGAGCGTGTGGGTGCAACAAGACCGCGCTGGCGCGCGCCAGCCTCCCTTCGGGCTTCTTCCATCAGAGGGACCTCAACAGAAAGCAATCGCAGCACATTCACTCCGTATAGTCACCGTCTACAACAGGCACTTTGGGACCGTTCTAGTCAGAGAGCTGACCTGGAAATACGGCTGCAAATCCTCCGTTTTGCAATTATTTTGAAGTGACCATGTGCGAGCGTTTGAAGGATCAGGTCTTTGATCCGTGCTAACCTCTAGTTACTCACTATGAAGCACAGTGATGCTGGCGTTTCCTACTCTTCCACACCGGATTGGTGCACCTATGGAGGTACACCACATGGAGCTAGAGCTGCCGTTTCACAGCAACTCCATTCATTAGTCCAGGGACCACACATTAGTTTAGAGACATTTTGGTTCCTCAGCTTAAATTCTGCAAACAGTGGCAGAGGAAGAAGGCTATGGGGACACTCTTCCACCGATTTCTTTCATCCTAGGGAAGGAGAAATGTGGAGTCTCTTTTGGTTTTAGGGACAAGTAGCACAGGACAGAGTTAGGAGTGCATTTATATGATCCTCCTGTCAATACCGTACTGAATTTGGGTGACCATCTGTAGAAGAGGGAGTGAGACACAAATGAGAAAGCAACATGGCAGGAGAGGGGCTCCTACTTCACTTACCATTTGAAGGACGCCAAAATAGGACATCAGGTATCCAGCCTGCACCGCTTCCAAGCCAAAGAAATCCATAGAGATGATGGAAAACATGACCAGGAACAAACCTAGAGGGAGGTTTAACGAGAAGTGCATGTCAGTACTCCCTACATGCAGTGGTCCAGAGCTGCTCTCAGGCACCTTTGGTGCGAGCCAGTAGCTCTCCCTAGGTGTAAACACAAGCAGAATCCTATTCAAAGCCAGTCTATTAAAGTAATCTTTAAATGTTAACTTTTTTTATCCCACTAACTTTCATCTTTAAATAATATGACTATGTAGGCTGTAGATGCAACTGTTTATTATAAATGGGTAAATATTTTTATCGCCCAAGCCAGACCAACCATTAAGGCAGCAAGAAAGTATCTGTTCAGACAAGACTGCAACCATAAAATAATCTGATTGGAGTCCTCATTCCTTTTGCCTACCTGGGATTTTCACCATGGGGAATACTGCCTGCTTAAACAGGGGTTTCACTGTCCAGCGGGGCAGTGACCACAGTGGCACATGGCGTTTCTCTTTCGGGGACAGACAGTGGTGTTGACGCAGACACACAGGTAGGGAAGGACAGGGAAAAACAGCCTGCACTGGCTCTGCTTTTCATTTGAGGCGATCTCTGGAGAGCACGGTGGAAGATGCCCACTAACTTAATCTCTTATAAAAATACAACGGTGTGCATTTCCCCCCCACACCAGGCATACCCCACACCAGACACGCTCTATCATACACGAAGAGCCATCAAATTACACATGTTATGGCTAAACACTGTTGTCCAAACAACGGGCAACGGGGGATGAGCCTGCTGCCTCCCCTGGTGCCTCGTGCACCTCGGAGGTGCTAACACCCTAGGAAACTGCAGTTCTCAGCATGCAGATGTCCATCCAGCTTGAGTGCCGGGGAGCACAGATCCTGCTGGGCAGAATCGATAAGAGCGGGTGACCCTCAATGTCCACTCCTGCCCGGCCTCCGAGGGTTCTCCAAGGCCCAAACACTTGTGAAGTGGGGAGCTACCATCCTCTCTCTTCTTAATGGTAAGAAAAGAGAGTACAGGAAGGGATTGCGAGGACGGAGAAGACGGATCATGGCCTGGCCGGATGCCTAATGAGCCCCGTGGTGCAGGAATGATCTTGCTTGCATCTCCTGCAAGCGTGAGGAGAAGCTGTCCAGGCTGCTGGGGATGTCGCTGTGTGTTCCCCCTGCCCTTCACCCTGCCCACCCAGCACAGGCGAACACAACCTGTTTTACTTACTAGTTAGGTAAATGCCTTTTTCAGTGAAACTTCACAAAAGGAATGACTTTGGGGCTGGTAAGAGGAGTCACCCCCTAGAAGTGGCTATTGCTCTGCGTTAGGCAGGACGAGGAGGCAGCGTGACCAGCCCAACTCTGTCCTCGTGGCGCACCGCATCACTTGCGCCCATCAGCAGTGCATTTGCACCGCCCAACACATCCCTTTGAGCACCACAGCCCTTCATGTCGAGGATCACCCCCCTCAGAGGAAGCCAGCCCAGACGCTCTGCAGAAGGGCCAGGGGAAGCGGGTGCTTGCTAAGATCTATGGGTTTGCCCCGGCCCTGGGCAAGGAGCACCCCGCTGCCATCCGCTTGCTTTGATACCCCTCCTGTCTCAAGCCAGCTTAAGGTAACATGCAAATAAAAGTACTTACTCACCACAACCAAAACAGACAACAGAGTTGCCCGTGTTTATAAAAGAACACACGTGAAGAAATGAAAGAAAAACCACATTGCGTTACCCTCATGGTGAGATTAGATCGCAAAGGGCGCTCTGCCTTCGCCGGTACCACCTCGGAGCATCCCACCTCCCTGCCTGCCCCTGGAGCAGCGCGCTGCCTTCCCTCGCTCACCCCGCGTTGAAGTCCTTCACCAGGTGGAGGCAGACGGGACCCTTCTCCCCCAAGCTCCGTGAGGGCTTTCTCGAGCAGGACGCAGGATTTCTCCTGCAGGCAGGCAGGTGCGGTGTGGCTTCCCCAGGGAAAAGCACACGTCTCTTTTGGGGGGTCTAAGTAGGGGTTGAGCTCCTCAGAGAGCCTGGCGTGAGAGGGAGCAGTGAGCAGTGCTGAGAAGCTGCTGCGGCTCCCATCACTCGCTAAGGATGAGGATTTGGGTGTGCACCAGCTTTGCCGCTCTTACCTAGAGATGTCCTCCCGGCCAGCTCTCGCCAGCCGTCCTGCTACCCAGCAGCAGAGCTGCCTTTGCTCTTCTGCAGGGCACAGAGGAGGATCCCAACCACGCAAGACTCCTTCTCTCTCAAAAAAGCTACTTTTTGACAACAGCGAGCTCCGTAAGGAACAGAAGGTTTTCTTCTAAGCATATCACAGGCATGTTTACAAAGTAAACAGAGAAAGGGCTGTAATTTTGGATCGTGTAATTAATTACACGGCTGCAGCAGCAAGACGAGAGGCAAAAGGGATGGTTAGGCGCTCGACCTGCAGCTCCGCGCTGCAAAGCGGGAGGCGACGGCCAGGCCCCCTTTCAGCTGCGAGCGGACGGTGAGCGACCCCAGCAGAGAGCTGCAAAGAGGAGCTGCCAGGATTTTAACAGGCAGAGCTCTTCGCTGCTCTGCTTCTGGCAGGAGCATCTCAGGTGACCCCGTGCCTGCTCTCCCCGCAATGCTCCCAGGCACTGGAGAGTCAGACTATTAATTAGCGCAGGTCCGGCCGCTGTGCGGCTGCTTCCTTCCTGCTTACCTAGAAGCCGGCTCGCTGTGCGGACGGGAAGGGTTTATTTTTGTTTGGCACGGGGTTCTGCTCTGCACAGGAAGCGAGGAGCGTGTCCTGCAGCGCTGAGGAATGCGCATTTCCACAGCGATGACTAAAGCAAAGTGCATCTCGCCCATCGCCTGGAAAAAGGAGGGCGTGCAGAAAATTACAGCGCTAGCTGCACGTGGATGTGGTCTCAGCTGCAGCAGTTTTAAATGGAGAAATTAATGCCGCCTGATACTGGGACAAGCCAGTACTGGAAAAGAAAACCTCCTATAGTATCACTTAACTGTCTTATTCTACGAAGCACTGCCAGTTTATGGACATTTTCTTTAAAGTTTTGAAGCTGAGCTTCATAAGAACCTAAGAAACGCATTGCTGGGGAGAGCCGCCAGCCCATCGCGCCGGTGTCCCGTCTCCTGGGCTGGCAGCAGGACACGCGGCTTGGGGAAGACCTGCCACATGTCCTCCTGTCCTCCCAAACCTGCCACTATCCGGATCTCCTCCTGCCTCAACCTCCACAACCTCTTAAAAGGTTTATCCCTGCCTCAGCCATTAGTATCTACTTATGGATGTGTTTGCCAGCTCTCCCCCTTCCCAACCAGCTGCTACTGCCTTCACAACTTTCTTCCAGAAATTCTCTACTTGCTGTGTGAAAGAAAAACATATTTTCTTTTATCTTCTTTTACTGGTCTCCTATTAGTTTCAATAAACGTGACCTTATCCTAACCTGGCAGGATTTGGTGAATTAACAGTTTTACATCCAAGACACCCATCATCTTCCTCATTTCCAAAAAACAACTCAGCATGAGGGAAGGAGAGAAGGCATCAGAAGTAAGGTACTGGATATTGTTCCGTAGGCTTGTTGGCATTACTGATCTCAGCCAATGCCAAGTACACACAAAAGAGAAAAAAAACAAATCAGAAATCCTGCAGGTTATTCCAAAGTTCCTGCTGAACTTGTTTCCCCACAGCCTCAATGAGGAGTAACAGAACAACGTGGCCAAACCCAGAAATGCCGTCCCCTTCCGATTCAGCTGCTCTCCGCGGCTGAATCTAGTTTTATCTGTAAGCTGAATTTATAGTTTACAAATTAGAAATTTGCTTTTAAACTATGTTGCACATTATTTAAACTTCCAGGGTTTTCCCAGACAGAAATGGATTAGCAAAAACTGCAAAATGTAAAAGCTAAGGTACATTAAATCCTGGTTTAGGATCCTTATTCTGAAGTCAAATGCCTTAGTTTGTTCACAGAAAGCAATAGCAAATTAAAGGGATTTCCAGAAAGGGAATTTCCATGCAATAAGAACCATGCATGAAATTAGAGCCCATTAACTCTGTAGTTTTTACTCTTATTTTGCCTTAGCTTCCCTGAATGACCCCACTTCCAAAAAGACCTGTTGTAGTTACTGCTGCCGTCCTGCAGCAGTTGAGCGCTCGTTCACCTGCCCGCCTAAGCACAGTTTCTGAGCCTGTAAGTAGCCACTTCCTCCCCATTTGGATGCAGCCAAAAAAGAATCTTGGACACGGTAGTGCAGAGAAACGTTGCTCTTTTTGCAAGTTTGTCTAGGAAAAGAGTCCCCAGGCTCTGCAGGGAAAGGCAGAGACCATTACCCTCTCCTTACAGCACCATTAGCAAGGTTCACATGCTGACTCTAGGCAAACAGTGGGGGGAAAAGAAGCTAGAGGGCAGGCAAAATTAAAGGTGATGAAATTGTGAACAAGAATATGCACAAACAGGCAAATCAGGTGACAGGGGATGTGCCAAGATGGCAGCTGGCGCAAAGGAAGCAGAAAAACAGGCAGGTTTTGGACACGTCGCAGGTAATGTCAGGTTTCTACCACGACAAGAGATAAAGGAGCAGAATATTCAGAGCAGAGAGGCAGGGTTGTATGACAAGCCCTGATAGCATCCGCTGCAAGGGAAGAGATAAAAGCCACCAGCTCCTCTGCAAGCACACAGCAGTGCCTGATCCCGCAGCAGGTTTTAACTGCTGGGAAAAAAAGGTAGGAGATATATATATATATTTATTTATTAGGATATAAGTGTGTGTATATATATACACACATACACATTTTCACCAATAAAAGAAGCAAGTAAAATCAGGACCTCAGTGTTTCTGGCAGAGTGCAAACGATTTCCCTGTGCTCAGAAGAGCTTATAGCAAAACAGAAATGACAGACAAGCGAGACGACTCCTTTTGCGGCCGGGGGATCAGGTAGAGAGATTAAGCATTTTGCCAAAAGTCACAGCAGAAGCCTGTGACAGGCAGTCTGCTCGGATTAAGCCTCAGGGTTTTGACCCAAGGTAACCGAGAGCAACACGAAGCTCGTTCAGCAACCCGAGACCAGCGTGGGTTATGCTGTACCTAGTCTCACTTTAAGCACAACAGTAACCGCGGGCATCGGGGGAGGTTTACCTATGGGAAATCCAGCAAGGACCTTGACTAGGAAAACTTCCATCACTCCCGGGAACTTCATCAGACGGAGGATTTCGTGGAGGCTGAACACACTGCCAGCCTGCGACGGGCCTGGGAACACAACATCAAATCTGCTTTATTTATGCAGGTCAGAGGCAGGAAACAGGAGAGAACCTTTCCTAGAAGGACCGAGGTGCTACTTTGTGCAACCGCTAAATACTTACTATGCTCTGTCATGGGATGCTCCGACTTCCGGCTGGCTGGCGAAGGGATCCCGACCATCACTATCACGGTGCTTATGAGGCTTCCTACCAGCCCAACGTACATAGGGACAAAAATGCTGCAAACAGAGGAAAAACACAGGACAGTGGACAAATGTCATAAGCAGAAGACACTCGAACATCAGCCCTGCGAAGGCTTTGGCTGCTTTCACTCGGGTGAAGAGCAATCCCCTCCAAGTCACAGTTCCTACGGCTGTAAATTAGCTCACCCGCTTTCAGGGCCACACACTCAGACGCAGACACAATTAACAGTAACTACTAACGGTAAATTTGTTAGGATAAAAAGTACCAATTACCAATTTCCTAAAGAACCCCAACACAAGCTGCCTAGAACCAAAGAGAGCGAGTAGAAAGTGCTGATACCACGACGGGGCGGCCGCGGGCCGAAGCGCGCTCCCTGGGCACGCGCCGATAGCGGAGCGGTTGCGAGTTCATTCCTGCTGCTGCTTCCCTTGTCGGACCATGGCATATTTTTCCCTTGGAAGAACCAGCAACACTAATTGAAAAAGCCTCAAGCTTCCTCCATGCTAGACAAAGGCGCGGGACGAGTAATTTCTTGAGTATTACCAGGTTATTATTAAAGTGCCAGGGAAAGGCAGGCAAAGATTGAGATGCAAACAACAGAGAAAAGCATCAAAGAGCAAATATATAAATATATGCACACGTATTAGTGCTAATAGCAACTGCAAATATCCCAGGTGAATGTTTTAATTCTCATTAATTATTATTAAAAACAACAAAGGTAGATAACATCTTCCTGCAAATGGACTTACTGCAATAATTCAGACCTGTTACATCCGTCTGCCAAGTTGTTCGGTTAATTACCTTGGACCACAAAATTCATCATTTACGGGGTTGTTTTAACTTTTTTTTTTCCTTTTAATCAGAAAATGGCAATCTCCTATACTTAAAAGTAAAAAAGCTATCTGTTAAACAATTCCCAAACTGTTGAAATCAAGTTATTTCATACCAAACTTCTCTCCAAGAAATACTGAATTTCTAGTTTGTTTTATACCGTAGGTTGAGTTTATTCTATTAATAAGATAGAAAGATTAAAGTAGCAGTTCCAGCTGCTTTTATTTTTATTATTTTTTATTTCTACATTACAAGCTTTCATTATGATATGGAAAAAAGAAGAGTAATTGCAAACTTTCTTACAGGACTGAAAAAAAATATTTCCAACACAGACTCTTTTTTTATTTTGTAAGGTTTTCCAGTCTCTTACAAACATGGTACAATTATGTTTTACTTTTTCGTTCATAACAGAGTTACAGCAAGTGCCAGCAATGAGTGAACAATGCCCCAGTAAAATTAGTAAGTAACAATGTCCTCTTGCACCGAAAGCATCTGGCTGCAAAGTCCTTGCTGGGAAAGGGAGAGGAGAACCTTGAAATTTTCCATATTTGGGAAAAAAATGGACTTGCCTGAACGCATTAGTGCCCCGTTGTACAGCCAGGCTCTGGATTTGGAGAAACCCAATAAAAGCAGAACACAGAGCTCAAAAGCCACTTCCCAGAATAGCCCCAAGCGCTCCAGATCCTCTGGAAATGCCTCCCCCGCCAGGTGCAGCTCTCTCTAAGTGCTCCCTCATTTCCCACATTTTAATCACTACCATTTCCAGATCAATTGGTGCCACTGCCCCTGCTCTGGACCTGGAGATTTGGCTTCTGAGCCAGAGCGAACCGTTCTGCTCCATTTGCTCGTTCGGAAAACCCAGCGAGACCAACGCTCGTGAACTCGCCTTCCAACCCGCCGGGGCGCTCAGCCCAGCAGTACAGAGGTGCAACACCCGTCTACGCTGTCCCTTCACGTCTCAGAGCTGGACACGAGCATGAGGCTCTTCTGGAGACACTAGGAAAGCGCTGAGGAAAACGCAGCTTCCCCAGGCTCCCAAAAGCCTCATCCCCCTGCGGCCGTGAGCAGCTCCAGGCTCTTGTTGGTTGTCCAAGAGCATTTCTTTTCCTTGGTGCAACTGGGCTGGAGGACTTTGGTGGAGCACAAAATCTTGGCACTGCTGAAATCAGTGCAAGTCCCTTTGCCTTATTGGAAGGAAGAGGTGCCGCTAATGAGGCAAACAAAGTAAATCAAGCAGGTTGCTCCCACAGGATGCTGTTACATCCCCTTCCCCTTCCTGCGCTTGCTCTCAGCCCCCCGGCTGCTAGCAGATGAGTCATCGGAACGGGAGCAACTCCTGCCAAAACCAGAAGCACATTTCCTGAGGGGCCCGAACAACAAAGGACCCAGGCACAACTAATACAATTAAATAAAAAGGAGCAAAAGGGCAAATCAGCTTAGACAGCTGAGATCATTGTATGGCCTGCCTCAGCTCCTGGCTGATTAAGAGAGGTCAACTGCCTTCAGCGCTCTTGGAGACAGCAAGGGCTTTATGGTCAGAATAACTCTGGTAACTTCATCTGGGTGCTGCTCCTGGCTTGAATTTTTTCATTTCCTTGAAGCAGTAATGCAGATGTGGTGGTTGCACTGCGGGAACCTCCCTTCACCGAGGGGTCTGCAAGAGGACAAGGTGCTCTGAATGGTGCAGTGGGACCCTGCCAGCATCCGACGTCTTGGCATCTCCCCACCCTTTCCACCCTTGTAGATACCTACGGCAAACACGGGTCTGCCTGCTGCTTGCAAGCAGTAAACGGTACACTGCTCCGAAATGTGGGATGCCAAGCACGGGGCACTGCTTATCTGCTGCACAAACTATCACAGACTGCAGCATTCACGCTTCACTCTGTAGCCTGCGGTCATTTATAACGGACTAGCGGCTGGCAGACGGGACTGGCCGTCTGGAAACTCCATCCCCAGTGCCGGTGGGAAAGCAAAATTGATGCTGAAACCATTAATAATAATGGCATGGCAAACAGATTAAACCCAAGGAAAAAATAAGCATTCAAAGCTGGCTGGACCAAGGATGAATTTCTTCCCATCGAATCCTTAACCACCTTCTGTGTTTACTTTCAAATGACTGCAAATCCCAGCGGGCACCGAGCTTCCTGGATGAGCCAAAGCAGGAATGCGCTACGTGTTATCCCACAAGGAATCAAACAGATTGCAGACCAAGGTTCGGCCATTGCAATTTTCTCCTTACCGAGCCTTATTCTGCCTTCAAACCATGACAGAAAGCATGCATATGTGTGTGTGTATCCACACATGTGCCATTGCACAATTAAATGTTGCATCAGTGCAGCAGTTCTTTTAAGGAGGAAGTCATTCCCAGTGAGTCCTTGGGGATTAAAGGATGCATGTGTACTGCTGCAGTGAATGGAGTTGGGTTTCCCTGCTTCCCCCATCGTTTTTTTTTTTTTCTTGTAATAAAGTCAAAGTTGAGTGTGGAGGGAGTGCAAATTGTTTTTTAGTGACTCAATTCGACTTCAAAACAACGCCGCATAAGGATTGCATTCATAACTGGGCCGGATTCCTTCAAGAGCTCTGAGGGGACTCTCAAAATATTTCTTTGATTGCAGTCTGGCCACACTATCCACTCACTTGCACCCTTAGAGAGGAGCTATAGGAGAAGAAGTGATTAAAAAAATAAAAGGACAAAAATCAGCTCGGTTAAACCACGACTCCAAGCCACGTTCTCCAGTAGATAGCTCTGTTCTTTTCAGAAATCAAGCAACAGCCAGTTTTCTGTCACCAGCAAACGTGCATCATGTTCCTGGTAACTAGGAATGCCTGAACGGAGCGCCCAGCTTCGGGTGACTCAGTGCCGCGTAACTGCGCGATGGCTCCGCTCAGGGCATTCCGTTTTACTGCCCTGGCAGGGCTTGCCCAGCGCGTTCCGTCCCCGAGCCGCGGCTCGGGGGCATCAAACTGCTCAGCTCTTCCCTGGCATCCAAGCTCCTCCCTGAAGACAAAAAGCAAGCACAAAATTTCATTGAAACCATGAAGCTTCCTAAAAAAAAAAAAAAAAAAAAAGTGGGGGGAATCAATAAAAAATGAATTCATTGAGGTTCAGAAAACTTCACATTTCTTGGGACTGTTGTGTAAGTGTGCAGAAATAGAGGCAAACAAATAGATTTTTTCCCAGTTGTAGGGGGGGGAACTGAACCTCTGCACATTTACATGGATATATAGCGATGGGGGAGTGAGCTTTGCTCCTCCGGAAGATTTTAGCCAGCTGGCTGACTAAAGCACTTCTTGCTCACTCTGGTAGTCAAGTCACCACCCTGCATGTCTAGAAATGGGGGGAGTGTAGACACGGACCATATATGAATTGCGCTCACTCAACAGGGGCTTGCAACATCTGGCTTCCAGCCCTAACCTGGGATGAGCTGGGGCAGGCCAAGATAGGAATCAGAAAGTAGGTGCGAGTGGTCAGCGCTCACAAGGGAGGCAGATGGCCGGTGGGGCTGGGACCCAAAGAAGCAGAGAAGAGAAAGCAGGTGCTTTTGGCACCTGTGAGAGGTCCACAAACTCATGAGCTGTGGGGAGAAGGGGGCTAGGAAGGGACTTCTGATGCAAGAACTAGGAAACACGGGATGAAGGTGCAAGGAACCTGGGTGAGGATGAAGAGGAAGAGCTGATTCCTCCCACAAAACATATAAGGTCCATGAAGCTTGTTGCTCCTGATATTGCAGAAGCAAAAGGTTTGAGCAGGCTCAAGGGAAGACTGGACAAGCACTTGGTGGAAAAATCTACTGAGGATTACTAAAGAGTCACCAACCACACTCAGCTCAGGAAATCCCCGAGCAGAAAATACTTGGAGACTGGGATATTAATTGGTGAAGCATTACATAAGTTTGCCCAATTCTTGTTCTTCCTTAGGCATCTTTTTATGACTTCTGTTGGAGAAAGCATCTTTCCTTCAAAGTATAAGGATAAAGCAGCTCGTGTCAGCACCCTCTTAAACAACAAAGCAATTCCAGGATCTTTCACTCAGGTCATGTTGAGAGATGTAAGTGCAATTTCCTCCTCTGCCGCAGGAACCAAAACTGTGTCTCCTGCCACTAGGTCACAAATCAGAGATACGCTCTTGTCCATTCCCCCCAAATCCTTAAACATTCCAGAGTATAAATAAGAATAAATGTAACTGTCACTCTGAGCCTGGGACATTCTGCTGGAAATAATTCTACACTTCAGATCAAGAACCATTCACATACCTTATAAAGTGACTGCTTAATATTAAACACAGACACAATCTCCCATCTCTTCTGGATTTTTTTTCCAGCCCTTTTCTTGCCAATCTACGATGCAAGCTCTTCACTACAAGGAATGTCTTCTGTAAGGCACCGATAGCATGATATTCAACTGGCTTTCTGGAGCTGGGAAAGGTGTGAGAGCAGAGCTTGGATTGAAACATGGTACTGAGGACCCTCCAAGGAGAAACGTGACAGGATCCCCTGTGTCACCTAGTTAATGCTTCAGCTGAGTTTCAAATCTGAAGTGCCCTGCATGCTGCTGACTTCTTTAAATCTAGACTTAGAAACTCCATTTGTTGTACCAACACACTGATGTCTGTGATCCTGAGCAACCATTGATTTCCGTGAACTCACTTCATGGGTGGAGGGAAAGTCTCCACTTACTCACTACCTGGGGTACAAGATTCTTGGATACTGCAACCGTGCAATGTATCAGTAGCTCTTTGGGGTCCCGTTCCCTCTGCCAACACACACAAGCATCATCTTCTTCACGGTAGGGGTTTGTTCCCTAATAGGTGATAAAGCCTTTACTTTTTTTTTTTTTTTTTTAATTAAGCAGCAATTCCATAAACTGCTCTTCCAAGTTCAGAACGTGGTGAACTATTAAAATCCCTTGCTCGGGTGTGTCGTTGGGTAAGGACTCCCACGTACAGACTGGTTAGGAGGTGAGCAGGGCTTGCTAGACTACCCGGTGACTCATAGCTGAACACATCATTAATCAGATGTTACAGCATGTCTGACTTCATAGAATACCGTAGGAGGTGAAATGATCGTTGAATGAGTTCAAGCTTTTGCTGGCTTTTATGAGGTTACAACGCTTCAGACTCCAAGAGATTCAGCTGGGCAGGAAACTGTTGAGGATTTGCTATAGTAACTTGGACCGTGCTCGCTACACGTCAGGCTCCGGCACACAGCGGCGGCTTTGGAGGATACGCAAGTTTGGCACTGACTGGATGTGTTACTTTTCACCGCTCCCCATGCACTTACTCAGAGCTGGCTCAAGCAGAGCGTAGGCAGAGCCGAATTTTGCTGCCCAAGGATGAGGGGTGGAGGCCTGGCAGCTCCTGCGAGGGGAAGGAGTAGGATTTGGCTGGAAAAGAAAGCAAGGAGAGTGTGATGGAGAGCCAGGATCGCTGTGCCTGCTGACACTAAGGAGACAGGAGGTGCCTGCCACCTCCAAGAAGACCTCTGCCGTCTTCCAAAAATAGCCACACGCGCCATACGCTCTGGCTCTTTGCCCAGTGGCAGCAGCAAGCCTGACTTCCAGGGACTCTGGCACGGGCAAGCAGCGAAGGGGACCACGGGCAGACAGCTTGATGCTACGGGCAGCCTCTTGCTTTGCCAAGCCCACGGTGCCTTCCCAGCAGGGCACTCAAGCCACTTCCAGAAGGGACTTGAGCCACTGCTTCTATAGATCGTTGCTGTCAGCAGGACATGGGGCTCAGGAGATGGACAGACCTTTGCTACAACCCAAGATAGCAGTGCTTAGGTCATGCAAAATTAAATTCCTCCCTCCACACCCTAAACCCAAAGGCTAAGGTTTTGACTAGCCAAAACTGACAGCTGAATTTGGTCTTTTACCAGGACGGTGCTCACACAAATGCCATTTTTAAGCAAGTTAATCCCTGGCAAAACAAACTACTTTACCTGGAGGTTACTGTAAATGCAACATCCTACCAGAGGTCAGGCACAGACTGGTCCTGCCTTCATAACAAGCAGTCACAGCCAACTCCTTCTACCCCAAGGTGCAGGAAAACCAACACACTTCAGCAAGGACACCGTCACCTTTTACCTAGTAAAGCCTTATAACGAGGCAGGAGGAGGACATAGCAAGGCTGGTCTTCTACAGGAAGCAACGATGGAGCACTCGGACCCAAAAGTCACAAATTAAATGCTTCACAAGTGGAATGGCTTCCAGTATTCTGCTCCAACCTCTGCGGCCACACAACAGGTTCCTTAAAAAACAACCTTTTTTTCCAGCAAAGAGAGCGCCCTGGGGATGTGGTGCAGCTGATTTGATTTCATGAACATTTTGCCCCCAGAAACAGGCTTCTGCATTAGAGTGAGTCATCCCATTTCAGTAAGCAGAAGGGTGAGACCATTAATTAAAGGCACACAGTTTGCTTGCTGGGGCAGGCTCTGTGTGTTCGAACCAAGAGTGGTCTCACTGTTACTATATTTACTGAACTCTCTCAATTAAGCACTTTGTTTCTCCCACCCCATAATGATGAGAGTTTCTGCATATTAAATGCACTCAGAAGGAGGTTGCTCTGTGTTCCAGAGCTGCACTTTGCATATCTGCATTAGCTTCCTCCCCTACACAGTTGGTAGGACAAACAATGGTCAGCCAAGGGCCAAGAAACATTGTACTAAATGATGTATTTTCAAATACTTTGCTGACACAATAAAATAAAAATTATATGGGCAAAAAAAAAAAAAAAGAAAAAAAGCATGCTTAATATTAACTGAACTTGCTTGTGCTTCTCAGAGAGGTGAATTGAAGAGACATTTAACGCACTTCATGCCCGTCACGTGCAATTGCAGGGTCTTCCGTGCATCTCCTGCAGCTCCATGGGCTTCAGGGCTGCCAAAGCCACGAGCGCCAGCAGCCTTTAGCTGCAGAGCTGGCAGAGCAGTGGCATTTCAAGCTCTGCCCCGCACACCTCAGCTCTCTGTTGGAGGCACTACCCCCTCGGGAGGAGACAGGCTCGTTCCTTCCCTAGACCACATCTAATCTTGGCCCCACTACTGAGACCACCTACGGGGATGCCAATTAGTCACAGCTGCATTATGCTGAAGCGTTATTTACAGGAGCCCTTGTCGGGAACCACATCTGAGCCCGCCTCATGGGCAGCCTCTCCACCCCTTCGCACGCCGGCGGAGCCACCCCGCGCCCTTCGCCGCCCGACGAGAGCAACGGCGAGCTCTCCGCCGGCCTCGCGGCGAGAACTGCTAGCAGGGCAGTTGCTGTATTTTCAGTTGCGTTCAATTGCAAATTAGCAGCTGGAAACAAGGAGGGGCGAGTGCTGGGCAAGCGGCCAGCTCTCTGCAGAGGAGTTTGGAAACCTCAGATTATGCGTTTCTGGAGCTTCAATGAGCAGCGCACTGGCCCAGTGCACAGCTGGTTTCGTTGTACCTAGGAGACTTGTATTTCAAGCCATGTGTTGCTTGCAAGACCTAGAGGCGACGCACTTTGGCATGACATCTTAGGGAGTACCTGCGTTTCACAAGGGTATTTAAAGCAGCAACTGGACCATGTTCTGCAGCGCTTGGCAGCGACAGTGGTTTTAGACAGTCTCTCGTGGTATCTCGGAGCATTTTAGAAGCTGGCTGCTTTCAGTGTGCACCAAATATGCTTACATAAACAGAAAAGTTGGTTGATGAGGTTGATGTACTTATTTACGTGGCTACTGGGGTTTTTCTTCCTGGACGCAATGAAAGGGAACGATGTGATTTCGCTGCAATTTCATTGAGATCTTGTTCCCAGCAGGAACACATGGGCCTCAAGGTGCTGCCAAGCAAGAGCCCATAGAAGGGGCACCTGGATGGAGAGGTAGGGTATGGACAGGGAAATGATGCACAGGAAAATTAATTCCCCTTTGATAAGCCATCGGACAGCAGCAGGAGTTGAGGCTTGATGGAAAAAGACCTAATGGCGGGACTTTATAAACAGCAGCTTTATGCTTAAGCCCAGACCCTAACTAAGGTTCACTGCTATTGCGGCCCCAGACATAGGACACAGACACTCTGTTGCTGAATGACACCAGCTACACAAAAATTGCATATTTCCAGATAGGGCCAAGCAGGGCCCTTCTTCAGTTACTCCCTAAGGAGACATCCCAAAAGCAACACCACCACAGCACTTAAAGCAACAAAAATGAACATCCCTAAAGCCTTCAAGTTAGGCAGTATTTGCCTTTCATTCATTCCCTAGGCCGATCTCTTCTTAAAGAAAAACACAGGCAAAAGGAGGAGAGATTACCGGAGGAAAAAAAAAAAAAAAAAGGAAAAAAAAAGAAAAAAAGAATCAAACATGGAAAAAAGTCCCCCTCCCCAGAGAGGATATGAGAACCGAACAGTGACGAGTGATGGACATTGAGGTAAGCGGAAAAGAAACAGTCTGGAGCGGATCTAGCAGAGATCACGTTACCCTGAGGCCAATCAAGACTTTATCGGTTGGAAAATCCCAATCATCAGTCCTAACTGCATGGAAAAAAAAAAAAAAAAAAAAAAAATGGGGAAAGCATCGGGCAGGACAAGTCTCTACATGTTTCACTTGTCCTGCTGCTATTGGCCCCGGCTCGCTAATATCCTCATTCCTCAGAGCAAAAGGCAGTTCAAAGAGACAATAAAACTCTTTTTAGTCTCATGCTTCGCTGAAACGGAACTGAAATGATTCCCAGAGATAAGGTGACAAAAGAAATTAAAACCCTTCCCTACAGCTACCCTTTGGTAAAACATCACCCGAGAAATAATGACACCGCTTCACATTTACGCGCTGCGTTTATCTGAGGAAGCAGGATTTATCGCAGCGATTCAAACCCAAAATTTATTGGGTTTACCACACTTCAAAGGCTTAAGTTGCCGTCTTCTTTTGTGCTGCAGGAGTAACAGCCTCCAAGGCTAATATTTACTTCAATAAAATAGCGTTTTATTGGCACAAGGTGCGACGCCCTTTTGCTGTGCAACTCGTTGAATGCTCCGGTTTAGGTCCCAATAAATTTGGGCTCAGGTTCTGTAACGAATAAAGCAAAAGAGCAGTTTCTTTGCCACCTTTTCCTAGAACTTTTAGGCAGAAGAGCAGAAACATCTCATCTCAGCATCCTGGCGAGGTCGTGGTTGACCCACTGGGCGGCTCCGTGGCGGCAGCTTGTGGAGCTCCGTCAGCGTGGCGGAAACGCAGCCGAATCCCCTTGGAAGCAACACTGCTAATTATAACCAGCCCCCATGAGGATTTAATGACCCAACTGGAAAACTCTAAATATTTAGGCTGACTCAATCTGCGTGCTGGATTTTTTCCCCCCTCCTTCTTCAGCGTGCCAGGGAATTTCTCCTCCTCGCGGAGCGCTTAGGAAGGAGACATATGGCCGAGGGAGCCGGCGGTCATGAATAACCAGCGAGCGAGTTTTCCAGAAGCGGGCGGCGATGTGAAAAGCCTTTCTTCTGGGCCCTCTTATGGGGTGACATTTGCATGACTAAGTGATGACATAAGAAGCCTGCAAACAAAAAAAGCTTTATGCCCCTATCGAGCCTTTGGAATCGCTCAGAGCTGACTCGGTCCTTCCCTTCTGTGCAAGCATCTGATTTCGGTGGCAGGAATTTAAACCCCATCCACGCCAGGGCGACGGGCCTGTCCCGGCCACGGACGCGTTTTGCCCTTTCTGGCTAACGCCGGCGGCACGCGTAACCTGACGCGAGCAGCGCTGGGTAGCGCGCGCGCGCTGCTCGGAGGCTCCCAGCGCAGGCGGCCCCTCCGCGCGCGCACGGACGCGGCC
>JAYECN010242942.1:0-17985 GCA_035222435.1 Microcambeva ribeirae
GCCCCGGATCATCCTCGTAGCCCTGCGCTGGACTCTCTCCAGCAGCTCCACATCCCTCTTGAACTGGGGAGCCCAGACCTGGACACAATTCTTAAACTAATTCTAAATTCTAAAAGTCTGAAACAATTGATTTCCAGATAGAAGCTTATGGCTGTCAAAGCACCATGTCAACACGTAATTGCTGCTGTTCAGGTGGCAAAGGCTGCAGCGGGGTTGCTGGGGTCAGCTCTGAGGTAGACATGGTGCCAGGTTTTATTTTCCTTCACCAGTTGCAGTTCCACAGCTAAAAGCAGAAACCTTTCAGGTCACTTCTTTCCTTACCCCCAGGTCACCAGGAGCTGTTGTTCTAAGCATGGAACATTCTCAGTATTTTATTATAGTACAAAATGAATTCAAAATCCTGCCATTTCAATGTCATATCACTTTAGATTCAGTTCAGGCCACTTCCGTAAGTGTATTTGATCATTTGGGGTTCAAGAACGGAGGAATGATTCCTCCATTGCTTTTTATTTCTGACTCCAAAATTTCAGAATGTAAATGTCGACTTTGTGGGCCACCTATTCCTTAACAGTGGCAGAGAGGGGGACAATGGGCAGCAAATATTTATGCAGATGGGATTCTATTCAAAAAACAGATAATAAAAGAGCAAAGGCTAAAGTAAATTATTAATTTGGACCCAAAAAATGTGTCAAACCACCAGAACAATGATCGGTAGGAACCAGGTGGACTTTATTAGAGAGTGAGGAAGGGAATGTTTCTTCTTTCTAATTGCTGCCAAGAAACAGGCTTGCTTCAGTTTTTGCATGAAATGATAGATGGGGGCTTTGCAGCCCAAATCTCTTTGGTTTTATCCCTCCTCCCTTTGGGACATGGGTGCCGGGGATAGCCATTACTCATATTGGAAACATTTGCCACAGGAAGCTCCTGGAACAGTTTGGAAAGCCATGAAAGTGCTAACGGCATCTGAAAACATCAGTGCTGCCCCAGCACTTGCTGAATCAAATTATAAAGTGCCAAGACAAATTAATGTTTGCCTCTGAGTCACTCCCAGTTTTACAGAGTCCAGGGTTTTCAAAACTTACCAGGAAAATCCTCTCTCCATGAAAAAGAAACCCCATTTTGGTGGCAGCTGTTTCCAAAATCTGGAACTGTGTTTAGAGAAGACTTTCTTCACTCTCCAGTAAATTCCTTTCCACTGATCCTTGCCCAGTGAAATAACTGGAATATCTGCATTTGCATTTTTTTCTAATCAATATTTTCAATAGCCATAAAGCATAAGCTAACAATCCTCTTCTGCAAGACTATTTGTGAGCTAATTAATGTTTATAGACAGAAACAAGGCTCAAAAGCTAATCTAGGATCAGCGTTTTTAATGATCCTGAACATCTGGCTTGAGAATTTAAGATCTCAGTGAGAATGAATGAAGATTCCTGATGTTCAAGGTAAAAAAAAAAAAAAAAAAAAAAGGAGGGAAATATGACAAAAGCATAAAGCTGTAAAGCAGGGAGATGCAGCTCTGTCTTCTGAGCTGGCCGGCTGAAACAGAGCAAACTGCGACCAGCGCCCGTTCCCAGGACTGCGCCCGAGACGAGGGGCGGCGCAGCAGCCAGCGGGATTTGTGCGCGAGGGGAGAAGCGGAGGCGGCAGCGGCCGAGCGCCGGCTCCTGCCTGCGCTGCTGCGTCCCCGTCCGCGCGGCGGCCGTGGGGCTGCAGGGGGTGGCTGGGCGGGAAGCAGCAGGTCCGCGCTGACCGCCGCGCTGGCACCTGGGCCCTGGGCAGCCGTGCTCAGGCTGAGCATTCCTCACACCTGCCACTGACGACCCCGGCCAGCGTCTGCTCCTCCTCGGGTGTGACTTGCCCCGGTGTCTCCCGTGGGAAGGGCTGGGACGTAAGGCAGACAGTGCTTTCTCCCCAGTGTTTGGCTGGCATGCGTTAGTCATCTGTTCCCGCATCTGCAAGGGCTTGAACAGCCTTCAAAACTCTAATATTCCTTTTGTGGCTCATCTTAAATGCAAAGCAAGGCAGAGAGACAGTCAGAGCCCCTTTGCAGATCCCTGCTGCTTGAGCCTTTTTCTCCTTCCCTGGGGTCAAAAAGAGGGTTCTCTGTGACTTCCTGAGGATTAGCACCAGGTTTCATTTCTCCCAGCATGTGCAGAGTCCCCAGGCAGGGGAGCAAGGAGGAGCCCACCCTGGTCACGCTCTGCCGCGGCGCCTTCTGCAGCGCTCGGGGCTTTCTGCACCGCCACGCAGCTCAGCTCCCCATTTCGCTCCTGCCGTTTGGCCTCCGCGTTGGTCACATCTTGCCTTTTTCACAGCGTATGTTTTGGAGTGAGCTGTTTTTTCCTCCCGAAATGAAGCCTAGGTGAGATTCATGGATCATTACCTTCAGAGGTTCCCTTCTGGATGGACTGGCGCTCCAACACTATCCCAGCACCCCGGGCCCCTGGTGCTCCCTCTTCCCTATGGTCCCGCTCTGGGACACGCAGCCATGCTCTGAAGAAAAGAAAAACACTGCAGCTGCAGCACAAACCTCACATTTCCTCAGACACACTGAAGAGAAAAACAAAAAACACAGAAAGAAAAAAAAAAAAGAGGAGAGTAATTTAGGAGCCCCATTCAAATGCGATGCGGAGTGGTCACCCCCAAAAACCTGAGTTTGTGTCAGTCCATCCCATTGCAGGGCTGGAAATCATCCCTGGGGGTTGATGTCTTTAGTAAAGCTGTTGTAACCTGTAGGTAAGGGTTTCGCACAGGCTCGCGAGCTACTTGCGCTCCGGAGGCTGGTGGGGTGTGCAAGACTATGGGCAGGCAATTGCAGAACGGTAGTGTGCAGTTGTGGCGTTCTGGAGGATATTAGTGGGTGGTTCAAAAAATATTATAAGGATATTATTATACCTATATAATTTGATTCTTTTAGCATAAAATAAGCCCCTGGTAATTTATTTTTACTTGGCAGCAAGGAAATAAAAGTTGGTTTGGCAATTGCATGTAACAAAACACTGGAAACTCAAGGGAAAAAAATATTGCCTGTCTGAGTAAGTTGAAGTAATGCTGAGAAACGGGGCTCTGTGAATCTGAATTCAACCCAGTTTTTCAGAGCTGCTTACCCTGTCTCCTTGCACTGCTGGCCAACTGACAGAAATTCAATATTTTTCTTTTACTGAATGAAAAGCATAGTCAGAAACAGTGATTGGGTCAGAATCATATGCAAAAGCTCCTCTTGTGCTTTTGTTTCCTAATTGCTCTTGGAAGAATTTTCGGACTGGGCTGACGCAGTTGTGTGTGTGAATTTCCTGGCAAATAAGGAAGGTGACTGTGTCCAAAAGACATTTTAGAGTGTGAATTCACAGCTTTTCCATGTCTAATCAAGGAACGTAAACCATTAGCCACATGTTCTCCATTTCCATCACATTTTTTCACACTTAAACAAAAACATGCCAAAGAAAAGGTGCTACATTTTTAATGCCCCCAAATAGGAACCACGGGAGTCCGTTAAATGCTGTGGCCATTTCCAGCATACAAATCAATTTTCCTTGTGGTGGTGAAGTGGTGAATAATGCCTGGTTTGTTTAAAGAAGCATGACTGATTTTGGATGAAGGATCCTGTCAGTTTGGCATTTTTCGTTTTATTTATTGCACACAACCGTATAAAACCTGGTACCGGTCTCAGTGCCAGGCTTACTAGTGGAAAAGCTGAAAGGACCACATAGCTCCTGTTGCAGCAGAGAGGTTCTCCTTCTGCAAGACATTTGCGGGACTCCTGAGAAATTGTTTTGAATAGCATGGCAGAGAAGGATTTCATCAGTTGGCATCTGCTGGCTTTATTTTTTCTTCCATTTTGCCTGTGTCAAGATGAATACATGGAGGTGAGCAGAAGATCTTATAAACCCGTGGCCAAAGTATTGCAAAGTCATCACCAGACTGGCCATAAAGGTTCCAGAAGCAGGGAAATATTGAAACAGCGGAGTCAACTTATAGAGTGGACTGTTGCTAATAGCACTTCTACAGACCAAAAAGTCCTGAGACCAGAGGTAGATGATGTAGAACTGACTACCTCAGATAGAGTCCAGGTACTCTGAATTAATCTTCTAAAGATAATTTTAAAGCTAATGGCATATTTCTTTCTTTTTTTTTTCTCTGAGATAATTACTGATATATTTATGAAATGAATTTTACTAAAGCTGTTTATTGGTCTGTGTCCTGCCGGGTTATTTTATAAGATCTTTTAATGAACTGGTA
This sequence comes from Microcambeva ribeirae, assembly GCA_035222435.1. Lineage (NCBI taxonomy): Eukaryota > Metazoa > Chordata > Actinopteri > Siluriformes > Trichomycteridae > Microcambeva > Microcambeva ribeirae. The sequence continues at coordinate 4,240 of JAYECN010242942.1, forward strand.
GAACCAGCAGTGTTTCAGGACACTGTCACCAACATGCACAGCAGCCTTTTGTTTTGCCGAAACTATGATCCTATGCAATTGTGTATTGTGATATAGAGTCTCTTAATTATTTCAGAGTATTTTTTTAATATATTCCAATTTTATATTCTATTAATTCATTTGGATGTGAAGCAAGTTATGGAATTTGCAGAGATATTTGAAAGGATTCAAATAGCAAAGAATAAGCTTACTTGAAAATTACGTGTAGAAAATATATTCTTTGGAGTTTGAGAAAGACAATGAATTTTTCAGTATTTGCAATTGTTATTCTAAGGAACAGCTTAAAAAAACAGGCACTAATGTCGCATTTGAGAGCCAAGTAGATTTAATAATAATACGTATATCAAAATGACTTTCAGTTTCAGTAGAAAAACATGTGGAATGAAATGTTTTTTAAATCAGCTGTAGTGCCTGCTTTTTAAATTGGAGCTCTTTTTATGCCGTTTACATGGTAATTTATATATTATAGTCATTAGCTCACAGCAAAGGAAAAATTGCCTGACTTTTACATAAAATGCAGCAATCATAATTTAAAGGTGAATCTTTGCAGGATGGAAGATGGAGCTTTTTCTAATTTTAGGCAAAACAAAATTCTATTCAAGTAAAGTTTTTGTTGATTGATATATTTTTTAAAAGCAGCAATGTGAGTGTTTTGTTCCTATTTCTGATATAAATGATGGGACGCTCTCAAGTTTATCTTTTACCATTTGCATTTTACAACTCTTTTAGAGCTAATTGTGATATTCCAAATTAGAAAAATCAGGGACATGCAGACGAACACTGAATAATCATCCACTTCATGATAAACATAAAGATTTCTTTTTAGTCCTATGCTAGACTAAAGGAACTGAAACAATTCTAAGCATTAGAATAGGTTTAATCTACAACTGCATTCCCTGTAATTAAATTTTAAAGTGAATTGCATTTTGGATTTCTTGTGGAGGAGTTATATATACATGCAAACAGTGTGAATAATCACATATATAGCCTGATGAGCCAGCTAGTGTATGTTTGTGTGTGCTCCTCTTTATTGCACGGAGACTTGTGCAGCTACATCCTACAGACCCTATAGCGGTGCAAGTTAAAGTTAAAAAAGTTGTAAAAGACTTTAACATAATTTCAGATAATGCCGGAATAATATAAATAATATAATATAAAATGATGATTTTGTTAAGGGTCAAATTTCTTCAGACACAAAATGTCGCTGCAGTCTCTGGGGTGCCTGTGTCTTTCATCGGGCAATTCAGTGTTTGGAGCTGCCTGGTGGGCAAGGAGCTGTGACATTAAAACTGAGTCCTGCTAGCCCGAGTACAGTTGATGGCAGGTCATTTACCTGGCAGTCTCGTCCCTAGGAAGCAAACTTTGCCGGGGAAATGATGCCATTTTTGGCTTACTTAAATGAAATGGAGCATTAGCAGATGCACAACAGGGATAATCCATCACAGAGTGGCTGATGCAATAGGTATTTTCCACCCTGAGACTCCCTGGGTTTCCAGGCAGACAGGGAGCAAAGGTGGCAAGGACAAGTTTTTACTTATATCAAACCTCTCCCTCCTCCTTGAGCTATCTGAAAGCTGTTTGGCAAAAGCAACAGCTGCAAACACCCAGACTGTGTATGGAAAAGTTTAATCCCTAAAATCCCTACTTTCTTGATTATCTTAGTTCTGGCTGGAGAATTTTGCCCTTTTGCTGAAGTGTTTTAAACATCACATTCACTATTGTGCCAAAGCCACAAGAGCATTTTTCTTTGCAGCACTGGGTAAAAGACCAGTTTCCGTCCTGCTGGTAACTTCTGAAAAATATAATGTGCATTTCTCAAGGACAAGAACTCCCAGCAAAACGAGGAAAGCCAGACACACTCCTCCTTCTTATGTTCTTACATCCTTCAAGCACCCCTCTGCCTACTGGCCCTTTGCCCTGCGTTTTGGTGGTTTGTTTATTCCTTTGCAAGAGAAGGGCCATGGGGACCACAGAGCCAGCTTGATTCTCTTGCAGCACAGGAGCCAAGAGCGGTGGATGCACATTGCTCTCCTTTCTATATTGTGTTAGGCAATATAAACAGAAACCCAGAAAATTAACCAGGAAGTGGAAAGAAATCTGGTTCTCCAATTCTGGTTGCATCACTAGTTTAAATTAAAGGAATTTTATAGGCCATCTGCTCCCTAGAACTGCCTCCTACCTGCTAAACCAAAGGAAGTTCAGCAAATATCCGCAGTGCCCTCATTTCTAGTCTTTTATCTGTATTAGGATGTGGCAGATGCCTTTCACAAGCTGCTAAATCATATTGCTGTTCTGGGGAGCAATGCCAAAATTCATTGCGCAATAAAATTTATGTGCCGATTGCTGCATAGGACCCCTTTGGCAAGTGGGCTGCAATTTATTTTTATGTCCCATTTGAGTGTAATTTTATGTTAGAGGCAGATTTTTACTTTAAATGTGCTTTTCACAAAGTCCTCTGTTTTTAGAGATTAGAAAATTATACTGAATATCCATTGTTCTTGGCAAGTGATCGTAAACATATTTTCCTCCTAGTCAAGGGATTAGTAAAGATGATAAGTCAATATTACCTCACAACTTGCATAAGTAGTTATTTTGAAGGCAGTGGAACTGTTCTAATACAACCAAGCTGGCAGGACTTGCCCGCTTTCGCATGTAATAACCTGTTGAGCTGTCAGAGAGATAATGTCGAATTAGTCATGCTCGGTACTAGTGTCTATTTTACAACAATGTTGCTTGTTAACTAAAAATGTTGTTTGGGACAGCAAAGTGTTGGCTGAGGAAACAAGTGCTACCTCTGCAAAGAGAGCCTTGCACACTTGAACAAGACTTATTTTTGACACAGAAAATCCGCTTTGCTGGGCTCATGCATTTCCTTACCTATAATCCACAGTTGCAAGCATGTGGATATTTCTAGGCTGGCACTATTTATTTGCTCTGGACAGATTCTTCTGTAGTTGGTCTTCCCACTTCCCATGAATATCGAGCACTGTCTGAAAAGCACTGGACATTTCCAGCTCAGCACAACCTTGAGCATTAGCATTCCTGAAGGTACAAAACGTCTGCATAATTCCAGTCCTGGAGCATTTGGCTGTCCTTCAAGGATGGAAAACCAGTGTAAAGCAGGACTACTTCTTATCGCACTTTAGGAAAGCTTTGACCGGTACAGCTGGAGTTTGTCAGTTTTATTCTAACAGCTGGGAGAGATGAGACAGCAAAAATGATACGTATGTGTCCTCCAGGAACAGACAGTCCTGCAGACAGATGTCTTTTTTTTTCTCATACAACATAGTTCTTATCTGGAATTCAGGTAAAAAGCATTGGACTGACCAACGACCCATAATCCAAAGTCCTTCTGAGCATTGGCAGTCGTTAATGTTTCTGTGCCTCTCTGAATACGAAATCGGCTCTCTGAGCTCTCCGTTGGGCCTTTTCCCCCAAGGCAGCTCCGCTGTCACTGCTTCCAGCTGAACGGTGCATGTGTCTGATCCATCGCAGCCACTGCATAAAAGATATTCTTCTACAGCCATAAACATAAATTCTGGAGCCTCTTGAAACTAATGACTTTTTGCGGGTGTGCTTGGAATCATTCAAAACATGGGCACCAAGCTTCAACGTTTCAGATTAGGCCAGGCGGTGGCCTGAAGGGCAGGAATAGAGTGTGGAAGGAATACAATATGTTCATTTAGCTATGCCCAGCTCACCAGGGGCTCATTTGCTGCAGCTAAACCAGTAGGTGTGCATTAGGCAAGGGTGACAAGAACAACAGTGGAAAGAAAGGGAAGGAAGACAAATCGGAGAATGATTAGGAAAAAGTAGCAGCCCGATTGATTGACTATTCTGCTGCAGAATTTAAGCACTGCAGATTTGTACCTCAGGATAATAGAAGGGAATTGCAGGGGAAGAGCAACAAAGAAGGAAAAACGAAAAGGAGGTAGAAAAATAAAAGACAGGACCTCTACCTCATCTGACCCATTGAAAGCTTTGTAACTGCTAAATCAGCATGACAGCCTAGTTATAAAATCTAACCAGAACTGAATGAGCATCCATTAGCCTAAATACAGTAGTTTGGGAAAGAAAAGCAGTGAAAAGTGATAATAGCAAACTATTACCAAACTATTATTATAGTAGCTAAGCTGTGAATATTAACTCATTTGTTTATTTGTGCTGCTATACATTTCATGATGTAAACAGCCTTTCATAGTTACATACCCACAAGTATGAATAATCAAATGTCCATAACAACATGTGTCAGGGTCAGTTTGAGTTTTCTCATGTACCTTGGCACTTTGGTAGATTCCCTTAACTTCAACAGCTTGCAAATGTGCTGGTTTGGGGTCATTAGCAGGTGTTTGCTGCATGGACAATTTTGTACATCTCCTCCTGCCAATGCGACCCAGTTTTCTCCATGTTTAGCAGAAGACAGCTTGCCACTGAGGCCAAAGGAAGGCCCTTGTTTCCTGACACACATTGCACTTAGACTTGTTTGTCAGCAAAGGGTCTTGGATGAAATTTGGCGTCAGGGAGAAGCAGGACAGGAACCTAATTGATATATCCATTTAGCTGTCATTACTCAGTATTATTTCATCTCCATATCCCTCATTTTTTACCATACCAGCTTATTTCTTCTTTTTATGCTCATCTAGCTCTCAGAACACTTGAAGAGCTTTTTCCTTAAATCTTCCAAAAATAACATTTTTGGAGGAAGCCAAGTATGGCAGATTTCAGTCCAGATAAGAAGGGTTTTGAAAACCTACACAAATATATAAATTGAGACTATATAAAGAAGACCCTGTAACCAACACATGTATGATTGATGCATTCCGTGAATGAGTTATTTATAACCTATTTTTGTGCACTTAGCCCCCACAAACGGGACCACAGAATCCCGACTGCAGTACCTGCTGCCGTGGCGATTTTGGAGTTCGACTCTACCAAGGGCCGCCAGGACCTCCCGGCCCCCCTGGGATGCCAGGTAAAGATGTTCAATTGATTCCTGATCAGTCCTTACAGGCAATAAAGTCTGTGAGAATGTCCTGAATATCACAAGATGGGGAGAGATTTGGAAACAGTTTTTTCTGTAATTTCAGGGAAGATAGGGGTCTAATATCAGTTAAACGCTAAAGTCTATGCCGATGAAAAATGGCTTGTTAGTAAAATTCAACTTTCAGAAAATCATGCTGAAAGTAGTCTTCTTGCATTCAGCCAAACTGTTCTCTCTTCTTAAAGCTGCAAGAACTGTCCATTAAAGTTGGGAGAACTTGTTCTCTGGGGTTGATTATTGCTTTCATCATCGAATATCCAGCAATGCCAAATTGTGCTGCATTTAGGAGCTTTGCTATCTAGCCAAATTTTTACAGACACACACATGCTGTATTCTCTCATCTTGTTGTCTTCCATAATATAAAATAATTGATTTATTAAAAATACGCACAGAATAACAGAATATCTAAGAAAAGGCTATAATTTGATCTAGCAATTGGCATGAAAAAAGACAAACCTGCAGAAAGAAAAAGACGGTATGTTGGTGTAATATGGTGGTTAATTCCATGAAATAATAATTTCTAAAGCAGATGTGTAAAGTAAATGAACATATAATTGACTGACAGTTTAGCCTCATCTTCCCAATCTTTCCTCTTCTGTTGCTACAATAAAAATATATGTCTTTATCCTTCTGTCTCACAGATTTACTGACAGCTAACAGAGGTAACATATAACCATTCGCAAAAAATTGAAGCAGTCTTTCCTTAAGGTGATTTTAGACACTATGAGAGAAATATTTTCCAGCAATGGGCACATCTGACAATTTTCTAAACAAAGCGTTTAAAGAATTAGCTTCAGATTGCAAAATATTGAAATAAATTGCTACTCTGACATGTTTTGGTGTTAAGCATAATTAAGTATTAAGCGTATTTGACATTAGACTGCCATGAGCTAGAATTTATTATTTCATGCATCAGTCCTTTATAAGAATAGGATGATCATTACAGATGTAGGAGAAATGTAATAGTGAGACCTCTTGTGCTGAAATATTGCTTTGTGCATTAATAGAGTTGGCTTCTTAGAAGTGGGACAAAATTTTGGGTTATGCCCATACTTTTGCGGTGCCAGTCAGGATACTGCAATGGTTGCATCCGGGCACAGCTTTGCCCTTCCCTACAAGACAGAATGCAACTCAGTCACACTCTCATGCTGCCAAAAGACACCCCAAATGCTGTTCCACAGCATCCTTCTGCAGACAGGGATTTCTCTGTCTCCTTCATCTGCTGCATTAGTTATCATTATGTGCTGAAGGGAAATAACAACAGCCGTGGTTCACTGATTGATTCAAATACTGCTTGCACACTTCTGTTACAAACAGAGAAGTGATTCTTGATTTATATGAAGGATCATTCTTTTAATTTTTAAAGTCTAATGATTTCTCTACTTAAATAAAAATTAGTTTATTTACACCTATCATTTAGCTTTGTCATTGAATATCATATTTTTTCTCAATACAATGAAAGAAGAATTTCTTACTCACTAAATTTGACCCCAGACAATACAATTCTTGCAAATTCATGATCACAGTAACTAATCACTTTGCATCAATGAAGAAGCAGAGTAGCACAGAATCTCATTTCAATTCAAGTAGAATTAGATCAATGATTGCATTAACTAATGCCCTTAGTAATTAATTTAAAATCGGGATCTTGCTTCAGGTAAGCATAATAATCATTCAGTTATTCTAGCCAGCTTTAGAATTTTGTCAGTTGCAGACGTTTGCTCAGTAATTTCCTCGGTAAACATGAGGAAGTAAGTAATACGGTAGATGCAAAAATACCTTTTTACAATGAGCCCTTTTATATAAAACCACTTCAGAAAAGCTTCATTATAGGATTTTTGTCTTCAGTCTTTAAGTCTAGAAATGACCTATCAACCCTTTCAAGGTAACCTACACCCTGAGAATTTAGACCCTCAGACATCTTTTAACTATCTGAAGGTTACTGCCTTTCTCCATTTGCAAGACACGTTTTGAAGACAGCAAAATGTTCCTCCAAATTATCCTATGAGAGCCACAGAAAAAAAGATTTTATGGAGAAGGAAAAGCAGAAGAATCCACAGGGGCTACCTGGACATCCCACCAGGCAGCAGCCTTCGCTTCCCCTGGGCCTTGTGTCTGCTGAGGTTCCTTTCTGCACAACCGCCTGGTGCTGTAGCTGGTCCAGCACGGGGACCTGAGCAACACCGATGTCGAAGGAGGGTTAACTCTTACACACAGTTTGCTTCTCTTTTTGGAAACCTGCTCATCAAAATCTTAACCCTCTTTTAAGGAAATCATGGAAACAACGGGAATAATGGAGCAACGGGCCAGGAGGGAGCCAAGGGTGAGAAAGGAGACAAAGGAGATATGGGACCGAGAGGAGAGCGCGGCCATCACGGACCCAAAGGGGAGAAGGGCTACCCGGGGATCCCCCCGGAGCTGCAGGTACGAGATCTCCAGCTCGGGCTGCCTGCAGCAGTGCTCCGGTTATGGAGTTTTCTCCTCCAAAAAGCTGTGCCTGGTTACTGTAGGATATGCTGTAGGATCCTTGGGAAGCAAATCCTTCTGTAACTGTATACAGTACAGGGTGACACACACAGCACGTGTCAGGACTGAGTAATGCCCTCTGCCAGATCTTCCTGGAAAAGAAAGACATTGGAGCTTAGCCCTTTGTCAGAGTAAGAATCCAGCTGCAAAATGAGCAGGAAGCAGCATATACTATTCCATTTTAGGGCAGAAAGCCAGTAACTGGACCGCGAAAGGAGAGTAAAAGGGACCATAATTGTCCCATTACGCCCTATCACATATCCACCTCCGGGCTTCCGAGGGCACGTGAGAAGAGCAAGGGTGTCACTCAGGCCCGCGCTCCTGAGGTCTGCCAGGCCCCGGGAGATCTGCAGCAGCATTTGTATCCAAATCCTCACACACTGGGCCAAAATCTTGGAGTGAAGCCCAGAGTCTTCAGCTTTGGAAAAATGCCCCTCAGCAGCTATGTGTTTTTCTAAATGCACCTTCAAAGTGCTGCTCAGAACTACACGGGTTATGTCCATGCCATGGGAGGGAGAAGCAGGTGCGTTCTGCCTGTGACTGAGCTATCCCAAAGCCAGGCAAACATGATAATGTGGGTTCAGGCCCGAGCTATTGCCTCTGCTAAGGGCTCGGGTATATTTGTTTAGGCTCACCACTGTGTTAACATAATTGCTTAGCTTTGGGATTAGACCTTGTTCATCTCTTCAGAAAAAGCATGAAAATTAACAGCAAAGTCACCAATAAACCAACATGTGTGTAATGTGGGAAAATTGCTTTGGATTTCTTGGCATTGTGTATATTTGAATTCTCAGCTCAGGGTTGCATGGAGATGGGGTAATTGCACAGAATAAAATTCAGGCTGAAATTAGTTTCCAAAAGTAGTAGACTTCTGTGATAAAGCAGAATCATTTTAGCACTCTTAAAGAATTAACTAGGATTAGCGTTTTAGCTGAATTTCTTGAAAAACGTATTTGTTGCAATTACATTCATCATAGATACTTCTGCAATTTTAAAATGATTTATCGAGTATTTTTCTTAACATAAGTTAGCAGCACTGATTTATTTAAATACTGAATAATGAAAGATGATGAAAATACAAAGGCTCATATTGCAGTAATTGCTTTAAAGTAAAATTCTTTCACTAGATTTAACAGATGTGCTTAAAAATTCTTCACAGAGCAAAGCATAAAATTTCTTGTCAACATCCCAACATCATGCTACAGAATTCTGGAGAAGGGATAGGGAGAAGAGGAAACACCTTTGAATACAATACCATTAAGTACAGAATTATTTTAAAAGACATCTGTATCCATGTTGATCTGCTACTTCAAAATAAGACAGAGAGAAAAGACACTTTTTTCAACTCTTCTGGTGAGCGCAAGCAAAGAAATGTGGGGTCAAAGAGAATGCAAAATGGAGTCTAGACAAAAAGTAATAAATTCCATCAAGATGCCATTGCAGCTGCTTTGCTTTAGCACAGGATGAACTTGGATGTGATCCTGGCTGAGAAGCGAGAAGTTAGGAGTTTGCTGGTACGGTAAACGCATCCATGCAGGGATAAGGAAAATAAGGCCAGTCTTCAGCCCACATCTGGTGCTCCTCAGATTTCTTAGCAGATGGCTTATGATTTCCAGTGCTGGATCTGACTTGGCATGTGATTTTGCCTGTTTCAGTTTCATTCTTATTTGGAGGGGGCTGTTTTTTTTTTTTTTTTTCTTTTTAATTCCTATGTAGTTGAAATCTCATGGAAAATGTCACTTTTGTGAGGAGAAGTAACAACTGTGAGCATTTTCCATCTAAGCAGTAGAGAGACAGAAATAAAACACTTGTCAAGTCCCCTCACGACCTTCTGGCGTCCACGTGCAGTGTCTCTGCTTGTGTCCCCTCTGCTGTCAGTCAGCTGGGGGGGGCACAGCCTCGCAGCCCAGATAACCCCTTTCCCTGCCTAGGCAGTCGGTTTTGCACAGCTTCCTACGAAACATTTTCCACAACAGATACCTCTCACTACAAGAAGATTAATAGGGAGTTATAGCACAGTTTTCGCTTTTTTAGTCTCCCCTTTTGATCCCCACCACTCTCTATCTTGACTGGAAAATACATAGCACGTGCTAAGAAAAGTAGTAGCGATTGATGAATCCCCATCACTTCGCCTCTAGGACATCTTTAATAAAAATGTCTCAAGCGTCTCTGAAGGTAGTTATCAAAAATACTAATGTGTACGGGTTTTATTATGCACGATTTATTTCACACTTTCAGTTAAAAGCAATATCCAGTTTAAATGCACTGGGGAACATATAAAAGCTAATTAAATTATTTTTATGTAAAACACCGCACATTTCAATACCAGTTTTCTATTGCATCATTCTAGAGAGAATTTAAGATAAACAAAATCCAAAACTAAGGTCCTGACCTGCAAACACTTGCCCATACACTTACTTTTACAGTCATGAATAGCGCAATTGAACCTAAGGAAGTTAGTGCTCTTCCAGTTTCAGTCAATGGGGCGGTTTGTTACTAGAGTTTAATGACCTTGGATCAGGCCCTAGAAGAACATCGCTGTCAGGAAAATAAACAGACCACAAATAAGAGATGAAATTCTGTAGCTGATGCCTCCGTATTTGCGCATTTCATGAATAGCTGACTAAGTACAAACTGCATTTGTGTAGGTTGCGTTCATGGCTTCCATGGCTACTCACTTCAGCAACCAGAACAGTGGCATCATCTTCAGTAGTGTTGAAACCAACGTCGGGAACTTCTTTGATGTCATGACTGGTCGATTTGGAGCTCCAGTAAATGGTGAGTGTTCGCAAAACAAAATAATGCAATTCTGGGAGCTATTGGGAGGAGCAGAGCCAAAGGCTGTGAGAAAATACTACTGCCTTTGCACAAGACGTTGGTAAGGCTCAGGGGAATAGTCTGTATAGCTCTTGCCTTCAGGAAAAACCAGACTGGAGGAGCAGCAAGCCAGGGGAAGGCTCCCCTGTGGGATCAGCGCTGGCCCCAAGGCAGGAGGAGGATGCATGGCCAGCGCTGAGGACAGCAGGACCTTGTGCACTGAGACCTTCAGCACTCCTGTTGTCACGAGGAGAGCGCCGTGGTCTCACGGTCCTCTCCTCCTGCCTCCCATCACTCCCGCTGTCCCTGCTTTCCTCTGCACCAGGAGCTGGGCCAGGTGTGACTAGAAACAAGGCATTACAGGCTTTCCTGAGCCATTTTTCGTCCCTGTTTGTCCCCCAGCTCACAGGGCTGTGGTATAGGAGGAGCAATGGGGGATGGATGGCTATATGCCAAGCATAGGTCTAAGCAAAGCCTGAAATCACCTTCCTTCACTTGGTCCTTTTCACCCTCCCACTAATTTATTTCCTGCTGTGAAAAGTGACATTAGTGCAAATGAAAGTCAAGCCTCTGGGCTTGCTGTGGCACTTGTGTTATGGACAGTTGGGAGTATGTGTGATTTCCCTCACAGATGCCTCCCTTTGCCGTTAATGTATATGTGGGCGTTAAACTTCCCCTCATAATGACTCAATGTCTTTGATAGAAGATCTAAGCTCACAGCACTCTGAGCACTGCAGGGTCAACGCTACAGCCCTCACTGCTGAGGATCCAGAGGCTTTTCCTCCCTCCTGGGGGAGACTCACAGACCTCGTGACGCATAACGTGGTTGTACTGACGGCATTGCTAGTGCCTTCCAAAGGTCAGGAAAGGGATGGAAGGGCTGAGAGCAAAGGCACTGTCTGCACACGTGGGCACGGTGTGGCAGCCTGCAAGGCCCATGCCCTGTCCGACCTGGCACAGCGTCCAGGGCTGCCCTGGAGACTGCCCTTTTGGGAATGGCTGGGAGCAGGAAGGCAAAGAGGGAAAGGCGAAAGAGGGGTCACTAGGCTCCATCTCTGGGAAACTTCCATTTTGGAGACAAGGAAGGGTGCTGCCACCTCCTTGGAATGGCATGCGGCTGAACCCTTGCCACATGCAGAAAAAAAATGAGTCAGATCTCAACACACTGTAATAGGAAGGGAAATACCCACTGACAACGGGAAGGTGAATTTGGTCTCAGCCGTTAGGTTTTCCAAGCCAGACGCACCAGCCTGTAGCATGAGTACGTCCCTCTACGACGCCAACAGGTTATGAATTTTAACCCTTTTCAGGCGTGTACTTCTTCACCTTCAATATGATGAAACATGAAGATGTGGAGGAAGTGTACGTGTACCTCATGCATAACGGCAACACCGTTTTCAGCTTATACAGGTAAGTTGAGTGCCAAGCCTTTTTCACCGCAGAAGAAGCATTTGTGCAGTTGTGGCTTCTTCCTCACATTGCAAGAATTGTGAAATTGTTCCTATTCTGAAGGAATGTGCTAGGGTGCAAAAACAAAAAAAAACTGAACAACAAAGAAATAATACTTTATTTTGACTTACTGAATCTGGAAATCATACCTGCTACAAAATATTTTCCTAATATTCAGTCTTGCTCAGATGTTCCCTAAAGTTTAGGAAAGAACTGCGAATCAGAGTTGGAGTCCTGCAGTAACTAGCTGTTATTCCATTAAAACACGTTTCACCTCCATTTGGCCTATAAGGGAAAGGGAGTAACGAAGAGTTCAGCAATGTGATACCAGATCTTACCAAAGGTTTTTTAAAAAGCAGGTTACTTTAAAAAACAGCATTTAAACTGCCAAAGCAGTAAGTAACTGCAGGAGCCAGAAGCAAAGGTGCTCCATTTACTGGTTTTATCATTAACATATTTTGAATATTTTTTTTAACTGTTTGGGTTACTTGGGTTACTTGCCCAACTATTTTTCCTGAAACATTAATGAAAGAAAAGGCAAGTGGAAGAAAGGAAACCAACCCCCACACAGAATTAGTATGTTAGCCCAGATTAGGCAGATCTAAGTTCAAGGAAAGGGCCTTAGGCTGGAGACAACCCTGGCTACTGGTAGCAATGAGTGCAGGTACTCAGCTTACACGAGACTCCTGACCTGTGGGCATGTAAAATTAGCTGGGATGACTCCAAGAAAAAGAGCATAATTAGAAATCCTGAGTGCTGTGAAGAATGAACAGTTTCATTTTAAACAATAAATCTGTTCTGTTGCTCTGGATAAAACCTGAGTGAGCTAAACTTCAAGAATTTCAGAAGGGAATGAAATGATGCACTTGAATAAGGTACAAAATTTGACTAGGAGACCAAATGCACACAGATGCCAACTTTTTTTGAGTAAATCAGATAAAAAGTGTTAGTGAGCCTTGGGGGGAGATTTTCTTCAGGATAACAATGTGCTTTCTTGGATTTTTATTTTCACTTATTTGCCTGATCATTTTCAATAAAGAAAGAGCTGAGTTGTTGTAAAATATTTCTCCTTAGCTATGAATCAAAAGGGAAAGCAGACACTTCAGGAAACAGCGCGGTGTTAAAACTTGCCAAGGGAGATGAAGTCTGGCTGCGGATGGGAAACGGAGCCCTCCATGGAGACCATCAACGCTTCTCCACTTTTGCTGGGTTTCTTCTTTTTGAAACAAAGTAAAAAAATGAGGAAAAAAACCCCAGAAAAGTAAACATCTGAGGAAGCTTCTTTTATTTGAGCCAGTATTTTTCTCTGGACTACGGAATAGCAGACCAAGAAGGCTTGTTTTGATGCAGTGTGTTGCTATTTGTGTATCAGAGATGAGCTGAACACTTTGGGTAGCTGACACAATTACAGATTCACAGGAGATAAATTGTCATCTAGGTTGCATCTAATGAACCATTAAATGTTGCTATTGCTCTCTTCACCAAAGCAACTGAAAAACAAAGGCAAAGGAGTTGAAAATGATTTAGAGAGCAGTTTGTGCAGTTAATTTTGTCTCTAAATATACTTAGGTATATGTCAGGAAATGAACAATGGATTTGTGAGTTTTTGTTTATCTGGGTTTTTTTTTTGGTTCTTTTTATATGTTCACCTAAGCTTGTAGGAAACAAGCCTGAAGGAGTTGTAAGTTCAGCTGAGAGAAGATTTAGAGGAAGAAGTTTTTACTGGCCTAGAAATAACTTTATAAATAGGAGAAAAAAATGTGAAAATTAAGATATCAAAAATTCAGGTTTATTTCACTGCCATCTCAAATATCTGAGGGTGCATTTGGTGTCTTTTTTTTTTTTTTTTTTTAGATTTGTAGTACATATTTACT
>JAYECN010243047.1:0-25335 GCA_035222435.1 Microcambeva ribeirae
TCTCACACATATATGTTACTATCAAGCTTTTATTTCCTTTGTCAGCTGTTATTTCCAAACTCTAGAAGCTGTGGACATGATTTTTGATTTATTTATTGTAGAAAATGATTATTTTCTACTCACAATGCAGCTGATTTGGAAGAGTTATTCTTTTTTATGACTGCACTGTCCTATCTTATATCTCAAATGCCACAGCAAAGGAATGTTGCTTTATAATTACAAAAAAAATATATCGTCGCTTGCCTCGCCAGCTTTCCCTGGATGTGCCTCTCATCTCAAAGGCACGGACGTGAAACAGGCTCATCTCTGAGCAGCGCTGCAACTGCACCTCAAACGTGGCACAGCAGCTTGCCACCCTGTTTCCTGGGAGCACTCCTTTCTACCCTAGACACAGAAATAGTGTTTATCCATTTTTAGAGTTTCTCTAGTAAGCAAGACCACACTCCTTTGCTTTTGGATTGTCTGTCCCATCCAATCTGATGGCCCAGAGTCTTTTTTTTGTGCCCATCTTCATTCATATCTTTGGAAGAATCCTGACTCCTTTTACAAGACAGTCTTCAAAAGACCCAGCTGCTAAACCACTGTGATACACAGTCATTACGGCAGCTTTGAAGCAAAAATGTCTAAATAGAGATACGTAGTACTCTGGGTATTAATCCATGCAAGCCTACATTTCCTTTCAAAGGACTAGAACAAATGAAGTGAACTTCCAGTGAATTTTTAATACTTCAGGCTTTTCTGCATAGAAGCAAAGGCAGAGCTTGGATCATTGTCTCTACTTTTAGAAGCAAAGCTTTGAATAATGCGTGAAAGGCAGGAACTAAATAGTTTCCTTATCTAAGAGCAAACTAAGTTAGAGTCTGATATTATTTTAGTTTCCAAGTCATTAGCTTTATACTCAGGTCCTCACTGCTCCATGCATATTAGAAGGCTGCGACAGTGAAATATATGTAATTGAAAAGATATTCATTAAGGTTTGTTTCATATTCCGCTGCTCCCTCTAACACCATCTGAAAGAGAGTCATTACACAAAGCTAGAAAGTCACATGTTATTCAGGATAGCATTATCTTTTTAAGCAGATATGAAGTTATTAATTTAAAACAGTAAAACAGCTCCAAACCTGTATTCTTCATTGTTTCAGATATTAAGAAAAGCTGTTACTCACTTAAGCAATCAAGATTTCACTTGATTAATTTTCTTTGTGGAGAACAGAAGTTGTGGATTCTTCACAATTACAATTTTCCTCTTAATAAATCTGTACAAAGAATAGGGCACTAAATAATAAGTCATGTCACGAATGGCCGCCATACAGTGATGACAAGGGTCCAGTGTAATTCATCCTCTCCAGGGTTTCTGATACTTTGCATTGTGGCGTCTTAGTTTTGCCTTGCCAGAACAACACTGAAAATAAACATCACTGCAGAAGTTTAATAATGTTTTTCTTCTAATTGACTGTAATTGTATGTGCTGATTTGAATTCCCCCAGAGCGACTCTGTTCAAACAAGTTAGCAAGTTCTGCACCATAGGCATAAACTTGGCTGGCGATGAGGTAGTTGAGATACCTGTGAAAGGCTGCAGATGATCTGCAGTGCTCACTTTAATGCATTATCACATTCTGAAGCCTGCAAAATAATCGATATAAAGAAAGCTCAGTGTTTTCTTATGAATAATGCCAGTCCCTCTATTATTCACTAGAAAAAAAAGACAAAAATTAGGATTAAATGTAGGACTTTGGAGAGAGGAGAGTTAGGCAAAGGTGTTCAATATGAAACAAAAAGTAAATCCATTATTTCTCATCTGTTTTGTCCCATCATGTGATAAAACACCATTTTCTCAGAGATAACAACACGGTAAATTTGTATAGATTGAAACAAGAAACAAATGCTCTATTTTCTCCCATGAATATGCAGTATTGCTAACTTGCGTCAGAGGGGCCAGGGGTCAGCTCCATAATGTCCCCTAAAGCCTAATATTAGTCATGTTAAGAGCAAATAGAGATAAACAGCCTAAAACTCACTCTAATAATCTGTAATGTTCTAGGAACCAAATTTTCAAGCCTAAAGATAAGGTAGAACTTTTACTGACAGCATTTACAGAGAGAACAGAAGGAAGGAAGGAGAAGAGGGCCTTCTTTCCAAGGCAGGAGATCAGCAAGGCAAAGCTCTGCCTGCTAATACTCCCTTCATTCTTCTTTATTCAGTGCTTTCCTGAATTCATACACCTGATAAAATCCAAAGGACCAAAAGCCTTTTACATCTGTATTTCTAAGCTAGCTGAAATACAAATAAAATATATGAATATATGTTGACAGATAGCTTCCCTAGCAAAGCTGTAAAAAAACTTTTCTTTTACAGAATACTTTGAAAAAGTTACATATTGGTTAAATTTCCTCCGGTCCAGGCTAGAGAAGAGGGGAAATAATATCACACAAATTCTCCCATTTCTGAAGGATCCAAAAGGGATACAAGTCTGAACATTAAAATTTTGGATTTTCTTTTTTTTTCTCCTGTGAAAGAGTTGGTAGATTAATAAAAGATTTTTTGCAGCTAATGTGTTGCTACTCACAGATCCCACAGAACTGCCTGGCTGATCCTTATAAGCAAAGTCTATTTCAAAATTGCACAAGTTCTGACACCTCTGAACAAATACCATCACAACATTTATTGCTTTTACTTATTTCTATATCATAATCTCATTTCTTCTCAAATAGAAGCATAGTGTTTTGCAAAGGATGTGCATTATTTTAAAATCCTTCTTCTTGCATTAGATCTGGTGTGGATTTATTCTTAAATTCTGCTTATGAGATTGATTTAGCTGCTGAAAATTATTTGTTTATTAAGAACCTTCCATTGACCCACAGCAATGAATGTATTTTCTCATGCTGGCTGCAAATTTCACTTTACCATTAATTCTGGTTATATCTTGGAATGATTGCAAATTAATGGTTATGAACTGAATAAATAAGTGGGGGCTTGTGGTGAATAACTAATGCAGTCTGCTGTACACATCATTATCATCGCAGTTTTAATGCAGTGTTTTGAGTGCTGCCAGAGTTGATGAAATGTGGAAACAGCAAGTTACTGCAACCCTGCGATTTATTTGCTCTGCTCTCCTACTCCAAACTCTCCTAACCCCTACGTGAACCAGTATTTAGATGTTTGAAGCTGCATATCTTATTTAGCCTGGCTTTCTTCAGCATTTCCTATGCAGTTTTATTTTCACCCTTCTGCAAACTTCTGGGGTTGCAGATTAATTTGAACAATTATTGCAAAGATAGAAAAAATTAAGATAATACAGGGAAATGTTGATAATTGGGGTGATTGAAAATTAGCCTGCCAACCTCTGCCTGGCTCAGGCATGGCCTTTCCTATATACCCAATTCAAAATATTACTACAGTTAACTTTGCAGTATTTGCTGTGTGTTTTATATACAGTATATAAGATATATATGTATCTGTCTCCACTGTAGTTACCCTTTTTTTTCCCCCCAGTAAAGTCCTCCTCAGACAAAAATATGAATGAGCTTCTGTCCAAGGACTCCTTCTCTTCTACAAGAAAGATAACATTGAGAAATCATTAATCTTGGCTGTATTCCCACTTTTATTGCACTTCTCAGCTGCACAAAAGAAAAGCAATTAGGCCGACGACTTCCCTGCACTTGGAGCAAACGCCCGACGATTCCTCTGCCATTTCTGAACGATGATCCAGCCCTCTTTGCTGCCTCGCTCACTGCAAAAGTTTTCCATTCAAATAATTTATTGCTTGCACGGAGCAGGCTCAAAACAGCAGATCACCCTTCAGAAATAACAGTCTCTTTGAGAGTTTTTAATTAATTCTTTAATTAAAATGGAGAATCTGGAAAAGCGTCTGACAGGATTACATGAAGGAGATATAATTGCTGCGCCCAAACTAATGATCAAGTTTTAAACGACTGAAGTTAAAGTTCAAATTAAATCTGATGAAAGAAAATTGGAAAAACTGGCTTACTTATTAAAATCAACATCATTTGAAAATCCATGGTACCTAGATGTGCTAAATGATTCGGATTTGCAGAAACCTCCATAGCATCGCCTGCAAATAGCAGAGCTTTATGTCTTGGAAATGCGATGGGCGCAAATATGTTTTTAGGGTTCCTGCATTCCTGCTAGTAACGAACATAGGGAAATAAATCTTCCCTTTTTATGGAACTGAACTAGAATTTCTTTAAAGTTCAGAATTACTACTGCTTTTCTTTCCACCTCTATTGAGCAGAAGCAATAATGAGACACAGACAGGCACCACTCGCTCTTGCCAACCATCAGGAGCGACTTTCTCTTGTAAAAGACACCCAGCCTCGTTTTTGAAAGGGAAGAGAGGAAAGATGGCTTGTCAAGTATTGCATCTTTACAAATATATTGAAATCTCCCCCCAAAAATGCCACGCACAGATGGCCGTCAGGCTCTGCTGTACCAGCGAGCAAGGGAAGGGAGACACAATGATGAGCAAACAGATTGGGTGTGTGCGAAGCTGGAGAGAGGGGAGGACTGGCAAGAGCCACCTACCTGTCCTTGCCACGGGGCTTGGGCTGAGACCTGAAGCAGCCAGCTGAACCCCAGCAGGATGCTCCGTGCAGGGAACTGGAAAAGCAAGAAATGACAGGTTATGTGTTTAGAAATGAAATTAGTTGAATTTTATAGTCAGCCAAAAGCTATTCCTGGCAATTTAGTGAGTGACAGTTAAATAAAATAACAAACGTATACAACAACAGGAGTGAACTCCCAAATCTGCTCACTTCCCACAACTTTCTCTGATGGATACACTCTGCCGAAGTGGAATCTCTGCGGCTAGTTCGTAAATGATGTATGAAAAATTCCTCCTCAGCTGCTGCAGAGAGCAACTGCAGACTCTGCTTTTCTGTCATTTCTGACCTCTGCTATTTGATGCAATATTGAGCACAACGCATTAAAACAGGTCACCAAACTTGCATGTGCACATGCATGCCCTAGGCAAACAGAGTCCACCGTGACACAGCCTACATGGTAACACCTGCCTTTGACCTCCGTGCATCATGCAGCGTTTCTGCGTGAGAAGGAATGAGGCACATGCTGCCGTGGGGCTTCTTTTTTGTTTTCTGAGTCATTGAGGGTTTTCTCTTATATTCTCTCTCCCTCTGTATTTGCACTCTCCTCTGTGCAATTACAGAAACTGGAAAACAGGACATGGCAAGTGGACCAGGATCTTCTCCTGGTGGCGAACAAGGACGTCATAATGCAGTAGTTTTATTTCTCTTTAAATAGCATCCTGTATGTATCAGCTTACATACGCTCCATTTCCTTTCCTGAGCACAGAGACTTAGAGCACTGAAGGGATCAAGCAAGAAAGCCAAAGTAACGATGAGTATGGGAGCCCTTGAATCAACCATGGGGATCCTGATTTTCGGGAACTTCTCCGTGCAGGAGGAGGACAGGGTGCTTCTCCAGGCGCTCACGAAGGCAGCGGGCTGCAGAAGGTCTCCTGGGTTTGGTGGCGAATATTTCAAATGAAAGAAAGACAAATTCTAATGGACAAATTAGCACACTGATGCCACTGGCATGCAGCTGACCTCCACGTGCCAGGGAACACGGCCTTCCTCTATAGCTCACTTTTGGAGGATTGCATCTCTTTCTATATCATAGAAAGAAATCACTTTCTGAACTTGATGCTCTGGAGATCACATTGAAATAGTTGGTGAGAGATGAGTGACCAGTTTGTAAATTAATATAGGTGAGGAGCACATTGGCATCTCTGGGGCTTCCTTGCTGTTTTAAGTTCTCCTGTTATTCCAATTTTGCCTCCTGGTTTCTTCAACCACCATAGAGTCATACTGCTTACTTGCAATTTTTTGATCATAGTATCAATAGTTTAGTCATGAAATGGGGAAA
Source organism: Microcambeva ribeirae (assembly GCA_035222435.1). Taxonomy (NCBI): domain Eukaryota; kingdom Metazoa; phylum Chordata; class Actinopteri; order Siluriformes; family Trichomycteridae; genus Microcambeva; species Microcambeva ribeirae. The sequence goes on from JAYECN010243047.1 coordinate 5,903, forward strand.
TTACATCACAGGAAAAGAGATTTTTTTGAACATAGGAGTTCAATCTGTTTGGGATGCCCTCTAGTTTCCTCATGATGCTGCTAAGTAGGGAGTAGATACTTGCCTGGCTCTTCGTTGCTGTGTAATGTAAAACATACAACAATGGAGTAAAAAAAAAAAAAAAAAAATGATATGGACAAGGAAACTGAGTACACATTTGGAAAGTCCAAACTGAAAGCAACTTTTGCAAATTAAATATCCTGGAACAGTGAAAAAGCAGTAGCATCCCTAAAATCACTGCATCAAAACTGTTCCTTGGTGCATGGTTGTTAAATATCTTGCCAAGTAGCATTGCCCTTTTTTTTTTTTTTTTAAAAAAAAAAAAAAAGCTTATTCCTACAGCCCATGAACAAACATCTGTGTGAAGAAGTTATACTGCTGCAATCTACTTGTTACTACTACGAAGATTTTGTTGTTGTTTTGAAAGCATGCACACAGCCCCCTGAAGCTGTTGGCTCATCCCTCAACATTACATCAGTAGAGGACTTTTTGCAAACTATTTAAGCAAAAAGTGTCCTAAATACACTACATTTTTTTTCCCAACCCTTTTGACAAGGAAAAATTAAAGTATAACATTTTCATTTTTAATATCGCAGTCCTCTCTTCATCAAGTCACACTCAGATCTAGTAGCTGTCTAAGGATCTGGTGCTACAGTCCCTTTGCTCTGTTGGAAGCAAAGGGAAGCTGGACTAGGCAACTCATCTTCTCATTATGTTGTGATGATTAAAGAAAGACTAAAGAAAAGCTGGAGTTTCATTACGGACATTTTTTTTGCCCCCTAGTTGTCAGATTAAATTAATCTCACTTTGTAGGCTACACCACGGTCAGTGCTGCCCATCACCCCTCGCAGAGTCTCACAAAGTCTCTCCATAGAGAACTCAAGAAGCCAACAAGAATAATAAAGTGACTAAAAATACAGCCTCAAAATAGCCCCTGGGGAAACCTCTGTCTGCTGCAGAGCTCCGGCAGGCTGCCTCTAGTCACTACACCATTCCTTATCATCAGCAGTGCCTTTTATGAACTTGGCGAACCCCAACATTTTAATGACTGTTTCTGATATTAACAACCTGCTTTTGAGCTCTCCTTTTTTTTTTATTCCAGGAAATCTGATCTCTGGATTCTCCTTCAGTTCCAAAGGCAGATGGCAAACAACTAATAGTGCTGCAACGGCTTCAGTATTTCACTGTGCCTCTCCTCCTCTATAATTAATATATCCCAAGCAGCCTACCTCTTCATTATTAATCAATTAGGGAAAAAGACTTGCCTGCTCACTTAAATAGATTGTGATATTTGACGCATATATTCCCTTTTTTAGTTACCACTTGATGAGCTACTTATACAAGACTCATTTTTTTAGTCCCTTTACAAACATATTTCACTGGGCTTTTATGAAAAGCGGAAGTTTTCACACCAGAAGTGCAGGGCTCCTGTGCTGCTGACGCAGCGTCCGCAGCCGCCGGCCCCACGAGACCGTGGTGCTTAAATCAGTGAGCAGCAACGTGCGCTTGAGGACTCCAACAGCTCAGCCTCAGCTAAACTGGGTCTTTCAGGTTCCACCCGCTGCATCGCGGCTTTGCGAGCGCTGGGACCAGAGCGTCTTCAAGCATCAGTTTAGAGAGGACCAGCACCAGCTGTTGTCTCTGCTCCATGGCGGGGAGGCTGCAGAAGAGTCTCCTAGAGGTGCAGCCTCCCAGCACTGGCAGGTCTTGACCGTTACAGAATGAGCGCCCTGAGCAGAGATTCCTGCTCTCCCACAGCTCCAGAGAGACCTACTGCATAACCTCGCCCTGGGAGCATCTGGCCTCCAGCAGACGTGTCTAAAGGAAACACCTCTTCAGCATGAGGGATTGGAATGGACTGGAAAAGGTTAAAATGAAAACACTTTGTTTATTGTTACACAGGTTTTTTTTTTGCTTGTTTGTTTTTGTAATTGTTACCTACTCGATTCAAAGGGGATTTTCAGGACATTAAATACAAATTTTCTGCAAAGCAATACTCTGCTTTGTCTGTGTGCAGTTCAGAAAAATAAAGAGTTACATTTTTCCAATCCTCAAACAAGATCTACCTTCCCTCCCTGCAGAAGTACACAGCCTTTTTGCCATCAAGCTTTTTGCACGTACCTTCACCACTTTCAATAAAACTCCGTATCTTTCTCAATATACAGTTCAGCAGTGAGTACACGCCAGCAGTCAATATGTAATTACTTGCAAAGAAAACATCATTTTTATGATGCCGATGGAAAAAAGTTAAAAGTGTGATTTTAACACCAGTTAAAGGGACACAAAAAAAATTACTAGCAGGGCAGGTTTTTTAGTACATCCTAATAAAACACAGCAGCTTTAAATGGATTGGCAAGACAGAAGAATATTCTAGTTCATGGGTACAGCGTTGTAAAGTCATTTATGATGATCTAAGCACAATATTTCCCCCAATAATATTTAAATGCAACTATCAGAAATTATAAAAGTATCGCTGAAACAGAATTATAGTAGGAATTACAGCAGAAAAGCAAGAATAAATATCTTTAATTATTTTTAGAGTGCTCTAATGGGTCCCCTGCCATAGAGAGGACGGTAATAACAGCCTTGCCCAGAAGCTAATTTCAGCAGTAGTGATCCAGATCATTCACGCGGCACCCAGTGGGATCCATCACAGGTGTTTCCCACACCCACTATAACAAAAATACAGACTAAGTTCCAGACCTGTCTTTGCTAAATCACAAGCTATTTTCCTATTTTTTCCCTAGCTAAACTTACAGAAATCACCACGAGTACCTAACTCCCTGCCACGGCAGCGCTTGCACACCGCGCTGGCCTTCGACGCCACTGAACCGCTGCTCTCCTGGTGTGGCCGAGGTCGCGCCGCCACCGCTGCCCCGAGTCTTTCGCTTCCAAGAAATCGATGGCTCTCCTGCGGTGCGGCCGCTCGCTCGGGCTGCGCCGCTGCTCACGCAGCCAAGATCTAGCTGAGATTCTTGCTAAGATCTAGCCTTCGGTTTGAGGAGTCTCCATTGCTCCTTGCAGGCTTCCCACTGCATAAAGGAACGAGGCAGAATGCTGGCAAATATGGTGTTTTCCTTTCTGCAAAGGCTACGAGGGCAAGACGTGGAATTTTGTGAATAGATTTTGCAAAGTGCATTAGAAACAGGGCACCATAAAGGAAAGGAAAAAGCCTAAAATCAGGAGCGCGCTGGTAACTGCAGCTCCCATGCTGAGACCAATCGTTGGTCACAACGGGATCCCGCTCAAAATCCAATTTGTGGAATATCAAAGCACTCAGCTGCAATGTATCAGGTCTTCAGGAGGAACACCTGAGAAATGATGTTATGTTCACCAGTCTGAAACAGTTTGCGTTTCGCTGGGTCATCATATTACACTATATAATGACAGAGAGTCATGTGCCTTTACTTAACCTTGTCCAAATGACTAATTCAGCAAGGTTATCTCTATGATTTCAAAATACTCTCTTTTTTTTGGAATATTTTAAAATAGTCAAAATATTTTCATATGTTTAATTCCAACTTGGAATTTAAATGTTTAATTCAGAAATATGTGAAAATGGAAACATAATTTGGAGGAAATTTTTCAAAATACTCCTCAACCAGTTCTACCTGCAACTCCTTCCTTTTCCCCACTACTTTACGGCTCAGGATAAAATACATATAGCATGTTTTAAAACCACACAGTGGAAAAAGCTTCTGCAGGTCGCCGCTGACCAACAGCCACTTACCTTTGGTGCAGACCAAAATCTTCAGCACGTTAAAGCTTATAATTTTTCCTAAGAAACACTGCTAATGCCTAAAGTAACCCACCCAAAGAACTCAAAACACTCTGGCAATGGATCAAGCAAAACTCGAGAAGATTAAACAAAACGCTTTGTCACTAAGGGAAATCAATTGCAAACACAAAAAGCCACCCCTTGTGGCAGCCCAGGGAGATCATGATGTGAAAGTCCGTCCTTAAACCTTACTGCGGCAGAAACGACCCCTGGCTTTAAGCACTAAAATAACGCTTCCCATATTGAACCAGAGCACACGTGTGGAGGAGCAAACAAAAGGGAGAAAAATGACTTTCAAAGCACTAAAAGCATTTGTCATTGCCCAGTTTAATGCCAGCCCCGCTGCAGACCCGTGTTCCCAGGAGCTTCCCCAGCTGCGTACGGAGCCGCAGAGACGGAGGACACCGGCTTGGCGCTGTCAGACCATGCTCGGGACTTCACCCTGAGTTCAACGCAGCAGGAAACCACCACGCGCAAAAGCGGGAGAACTGGAGCCGATTGCAAGGAATTTTCCCCGACCATCCCAGTGCCTGCTCGGCATTTCCCTGCCCACCGCCTTCATGGACAAGAACCATCCAAGCACCAGTGACAACCTGTCTTCATGATGTACATATCAAAGCAAACGTCATGTGAAACAGCTACATGAAAAAGGGTTTTCCATGAGTACAGCCAGTATTTCAGAGCTCCCAGGCAGCAGATGGCACTTGCTGCCATGGCTGGAGGCAGCTGAACATCCCTATCTCTTCTGCTCCTGGTCTGGTACTCTCCATCAATGACATTTAAGTTGCATATGCAAAAACACTTATTTCTGAGAGACAGCCAACGTGGTAACTTGCTAGTAGTTCCTTAAACAGCACAAATTACCCACCATTCATTCCCATACCTTATGACATGCAGCATGCAGTCACATGCAGCCAGGACTAATTTGGGCTGATCACCCAACAAGAAAACGTGCTGCAAATGAGATCACTCAACGCCATTCCCATGCGCATGGGCAATGCTCAGCTCCAGGAACTGGTCTGAGCTGAGGATTTTGGTGACCAAACTAGCAGCCAAGAGCATCGTCATCCTCCCTTCAGTGCCAGCCGAGCTTCCCACCCGACAGCGATGCTGGAAGCGATCCCCACCTTCCCGCGGTTCTGCGGCTTCAGCAGGAGGCAGTCTGGGGACAACTCATATCTACCTAATATCCTCCTGGATAATAAATTGAGCTCCTAAATTAGCATGTCTCTATAGGAACAGTCAAAAGAGAAATATTAAATTAAAAAAGCAATTTTCTTTATGATGTGATGATTTCTCAAGGATTTCATTCCACCAAGTGAATTACAGTCTGCTGATTGTTCAGCTTATTATAATAAATATGTGAGAATCTCCCTTTTGATCTGTATTTCCCCATCTGGTTGGTTGACCACTGTTAGAAATAATCATGGAGAAAGCAATCTGTGTTCTCTCCTCCCAGAGACGGAGGTTTTGCACAGAGCTTCAAAGACTTCATTAGAAATCCTACTAGTACCTGCACCATTTTATAGCACTGTGCACAGAATAGAGAAAAGATATACAGGAGAAGTGTGAAGAAAAGCTAGTTTTTAAAACTAGCATTGAAAAATGGGAGAGGGTCTTTATTTTAGAAAAGCTGACAGTAGCTTTTCCTCATTTAGGGGTTTTGCCCTAATTTCTGTAAGCCTAGAATAAATATATATACGTAACATATATACATTTACCTATTTAATTTGCAACTCAATTTTATGCCCCCTGTATATCACCCGTGCAGATGCCTCTTAGTAAAATATTTCCTACAAAAGTTGCTTTCACTGTCTAGGTGTGCTGTGCTACGTTTCTTGTAAATTATATAATAAATATAAAGCCTCTGACTACATTACTTAAATGCAACTCACACTCACTGTGATGCCTGGAGAGTGTAATAAAAGTTAATCTATCACCGGCCGCTCAGTTTGCTCCTTTTAGTGAGAAAAACAAGAGATTGACATAAACCTCAGCCCTCCAAATTTCTCCCCGTATCCCAAGGGGAAAACCTTGGGAAACGTGGAAAGTGTCTAGTCAAGGTCCTGCTTAATAGAAACTTCTCCAGAAAAGCTGAGGTTTGTCTCAGGATTAATCACAGCATTCTTCACTGTTTTTATTCCCTCCAGAATCTCATTCCTCCGGTTGGCAGATGAACTGAAGCCTCGTAAAGGGAGTGAAAAAGCAACTGGGCTATAACTGGGATGTGACCGCGCTCAGCGCGTGGGACTAGCGCTTCCCATATTCCTTCCTAACTCCTCCTTTTTTTATTCCAAAGCTCTGTGTTTTTTAATTCCGCAGGCGCGTGCTCTGCGGTGCCGCCACTAGATTTATCCACCGCCCTTTGAGCCGTCTCGCGCAGCATGGGCTCCTCTGGGGCATGTTAGGAATTCCCGTGACAAGTGTTGCTCCTGGCAATGGGGATGCCCTTCATGGAACGGGACGCTCTCCCTATGAGCAGCGGTTTGCAACAGAAATGCTTCCTGCGCCTTTGCGGGGAAGGAGACTTTTCCTTTCCCCCCGGGTTTTTTTGCATAGATGCCTGCACCGCATCATCCTCTCCACCATTTGCAATTGTCATTCCCCAGCCAATGGTGCTCATGAAGATTTGGGGTTACGTTTTTCACCATATTTCTGGGTGCTTTTCTTGCTCAGGGACGCAGCCCCCATTCCTTGGACCAACTCTCATGCTCCTGGCACTTTCTATCTCTAATCTTCACAAGCAGAAGAGGAATCACACGATCTGGAGGAAATAAAGGTCTTTCCTGTACTTGCAGAGAGGGAAAATAATCTGGAGATATTCACGATGTGCTACGCATTAAGGGATTGCACTTAAAATATCACTTAGAGAAAAACGAGGTTGGTAAAAATGATATATAAAGTTAAAGATTGGCCCTGAGAGCAACAGAAATAAAACATCGCCTCGGGGGAGGGAATCTGTATCGTCATTTTAGTGTTTTTATTCGCTGGAATCGTACATCATCTAAAAGACCCGGAGAGGTGTGTGGGTTTGTTTGTTTAAACCTCAGGGCATGTGTTAACATACAGCTCTTGGCTCGCTGCACCAGCTCTCCTCCGTCGGGACTAGGCCGTCCAGGAGACCTCCCTGCAAACCCTGCTCCTCCCTCCTGTCCCTCGGCTCCCTCCCCAATGGCAGGTAAGTAAAACGAAGGATATTAAGGGAAACTTTTTGCTCTGTTTCTCCTCCTGCCTTGACCTGGGCTTTTCTTTGGGAGAGGGCACACAAAAAAGGGGGTGTCAAGAAGAGACTACTGGTTCCTGCCTCTCCGGCTTATCTGCTATTAAGGCATTGCAAACTTAGTCCCAGCTGCCTGCGTTGCCAAAAAGCAGCAAAAAAGCAAAATTTTGCAGTAAGAAGCATAGCACATTTCGGGAGGAACCAGGTTGCATTATGCATCTCTCAGGTCACCAGACCCAAGCAGATATGTATCAGAGCAAAGCAGTAACATTGCCTTCCCCAGACAGGAAATCTTCCCTTTGCAGTGCTAACAAAAAAATTGATACTTTCCTACGAGGGCTTTTTAAGTTCCCCCCCTCCACCCCGAGAGCACAGATCAATACGCATTGTACTCCACTCCTTGCAAATTGGCTTTGCCATTAACTGCCGCTTGGTCGCATGACCATCCAAGGCCGGTGATGAGACAGCTCCGACAAGGTGCACGAGGCACAGGAGACCTCTGGGAGAAGGAATCGCCCTGGGAGAAGGAATCGCCCCATCTCCTGCCACCCTCCTCCCAGTGCTTCCAAGTGCTTCACCGGCTCCGTGTTATTAGCTTAATGTTTGCATTTTCCTCCTGCAGACAAGCTCCTCTTTCTCAGCTATCAGTGGTCTAACAGCCTAAAGCAGCACGAGAACACATTTCAGCACAGTTTACCAATCAAAGACGTGGCTTTGTTCAAGAGCAGTTCTGACGTGCTCTCTTGTCTGAACATCGATCCCCTAAATCTAGAGAATTTGACCCAATCTTTGCCATCAAGACCAGACAGCCTGACACCACCATGCCTGCAGGAGCCACTTCAAGCTACCAGGAGAGTCACCCCAGCTGCTTTTAAACAGGTCACAGGAACTCATTACATCCCTCTCAACCATAAAATCGCAAAGATTTTTATCTTCAGGCTTTTCAATATCACATATCTGTCAAGGAGGTTTTGCTCTATGCCATGAATCTCTAACAAATATTTAATTAACAATTAATACTTACTGAAAACTGAAGAGCCGACAAAACCTGGAGACTTCAACCAAACAAGGCTCTGCATATACGTCCTCCTCTAAAAAGAAGAAAACAAATCTGAGAGAGAAATCTCTTACTGTTTAATTGGAAGCCATCAGACACTCCAATGAGACAAATATGATGAAAATTATAAAAAGACTTCAGATCCTTGAGAGTGGCACATAATAAAAGGGTCATTTTCATAATTCCATTATTACCAGTGGCAGGTGTCCTCTGGTTTAATCAGAATATCAATTTGTGCTTTTTTTCCATTGCACTGAAAAGAAGACAAAGCATCAAAGTTCTCTGGTGTTTCTAACAGTCTTTTACCACTACCAGTCTCTATTTCTAGCACCCCATGTTAATAACTCTCCTCACAGCAGCAACGGAAGGAGCTGGTTCCACTGGGGGAATTTCAACAAGCTCAAGGAACTACTGACTTCTACTCACGATGGCTTCTGATGACTTGATTCAGGTCCTCGACCAGCCAGTGGTTCAGTCATGATGCAGAAGTGCCTAAGCTGCTAGGCCAGGTGCAAGGGCTGCAGAGTTTTGCAAAATGCGTATTTTTATGGGATTTTCCATGACGAGGTGGGTTCCTTTAACTTTTTTCTGTCCATTTTTCCACTCCCTGGAAATGAGTTTCAACAAATTTCCATTTCATTGAAGTTATCCATGACTTTTTGTAACTTCAAAGAGAGCAGCTTCCAGACATGACTAGGGATCAAAGCAGAATGCCAGGAAAATAAGATGCCGTCGCTTGGGCATGTTGTCTATCACTCGCTTCTACGCTTGCTTGGTGCTGATGGCTCTGCTGGCCAGGGCAAAGCCCAGAACACCACAGAAGTTTTCTTGAGTCTAGGACTGTAAGAATTAAAGTTCGGTGTCTGGATTAATGCCTCATCCTCTGCAAGCACCTCCTAAGTATTAGAAGGGCTGTTGCTTTGACAGCTCTATATGGTTTCTCTCTTTTTTTTTTTAAACACCGCTGCCCACCTTGGTAAGGTGACAGTCTCCACAGAGGTCATCCATAGCAATTTCACTAGCTCCTCTGTAAGAAATCAACTTCTGTATAGAGAAACAAGCAAACAAATAAAAACGAGAAAATGAGCACATTGCTTCTGTTCCTGTCTCCTGATCACCACCCTGCTAAGAGACCCCCCTCTTGCTAGGTTCTCAGAGGTCTCCCCAGCACCACTAACATATTAAATGTTCAGTATGAGCATTATATGATTAGGAAAAGATGCCTCAAATCCTCAAGCCTGTGCCAGAATCATTATTTAGCTAGTTTACAAGGTCAAGACTGAAAAATAGTGCTTTTCGGAGGTCTAGCTGGGGTATTACGCTGAGAAAGGCGACTCAATACAGATATTATCCAGACTCAGAAGCCCCAGAGGCCCGAGACAGAGTAAAAGAAACCAAACCCTGCACTGCTTGTTTTTTTTTTGTTGTTGTTTGTTTGGCTTTGCTTTAATATATGGCATTGCTGTTGAGGCGTTTTGGTTCCTACAGCCGTGACATTTAAGGCTCCACGCAGCTTGGGGCTTTCCAGCTTCAGGAAGAAACACGAGCCGGTCGGAGCCTATTCCGAAGGTCTGTCACCGCTGCTGCGGCCGCTCCAGCGGAGGAGCTGCTCGCTCTTGCATAACTTTATAACTTTAATCCAGCAGAGTGGTGTAAATAATAACGTTAGCAATATATAAGAAGAGAAAGAGTCCCAAGGAAAATAGGCAAAACTCATTTAAAGTTCTGTGATTGGAGAGAAGTGTGAATTACTGACTGTCTTTTTGATTATCCTACAAAGATTCATAGTCTCTAAAATGCAAACTCAGAGTACAAACTCTTTCTATATTTCTCATTTTTTATATGTACTGACGGTATTCTGCAAAATGAACCATCTGTCTACAACAAATACAAGCAGTTTGCATTTCTATTCTATATGCTAACAGTGCAATGCTGGGTTTTATATCCCTGTAGTATTTGTGAATGGTCAAATTGAGATAAAGAAATTACCTTGAAACAGTAAGTTTGCAAACACCTGTAGCACTCCCATTTGGTCTACAACATAATTTGTCTTTACTTTTAATTTATACAGCTAAGAAATTTGTTTGCACTGACATCCTAGAGCTCCAGCACAGTAAGAATTCTTATACCAAGCTTGCAAAGGTGTGGCAATAGCAGGTGAGGAAGTGCCAACACAAAACTCAGCAGCTGGAATCCCGATAGCTCCAATGGGCACCAAGATTTGGCGGTGGGAATTTAGTTCATCTTACAGAAAGCAGCAAGTAGAAGCAAGACCAGTCTTTCAAGGCAACACCTACAAGTGTCCATAGCACTTAAAACTGCTCCAAAACACAATCCAGCTCTGCTTCAGCACTTGTTTAAGTTTTAAGCATGTTTAAGCTAGCCTCTTAGAAAATATATATATATATATTTTAGTTTAGTCAGCACCAGAGGCGCTCGAGCCCAGCATGAGGTGGGAAGTCGACCTCGGTCCATGGAGGTGCCCTTGGCGAGATGGGGTCGAACATGTTCCCAGCAGCAGAATTTGCTCCCAATTACTGGACACAAGGTGCCTCCAGTTATGCACCTATTTTGTTAAGCGATTAATAGGTAAATAATGCACGTTTCTTGCAGGCTTTTTGCATACCTACCCTGCTCCCAGCATCGGGGCTCTCCTTCCTCTGCCGGACACTCGGGGATGACACCTGAGCACACGAGATGAAGAGGTCGCAGGAGAGATTGCACATCGGCCGATGAAGGTGGGATCTTGATGGGGTGACTTTGCGTGGTGTAGGCGGGTGGCAGAAGCGTGCGCTGGAAATCCGATGTTTGCGATGCCCATTTCCGCGCCAGCATCCAGCACAAACAAGCACCTCTGTGACAGGCAGTTTCATGCAGAAAGGGGATCCTTCTGCAAACAGAAAGCTACAGGCTCCAAGGACTTTTGAGATCATAAAAAAAAAATAAATATAGATGGCTTTTGCTTTTACGCTCCTTTACTCCTTAACCCACCCCATTCTCATCAGAAAGCAGAACCGCATGTCAAGATGCCATCAGCACTTCAGATTTTCCAAATTTACATTCCGCTCTCTATAGGAAACCCTAGGCAGATAGATAAAACCTTGAACCCTCTTACCCCTCCACACGCAAGCTGCTCGCGTCAGGCCGTGGAGGAGCCCCTTGCGTGGCCTTCAGACGCGCGGCAGAGGACGGATCCTCGTGCAGAGGCCACCCCTGCCCCAGCTCTCCAGCGGAGCCTCCGGGGATTCAGAGAAGATGAGGCTCCCTGGGGACCAGCGAGGGCGGAATTGCAGCTCCCAGCACCTCCCACTGCTCTCCAGGCTCAAAAGCTGCGTTTGATCATATATTCCTCTGAATCATCCCTGGCATAACCCGAATGCTGAAGGCAGAAATAAATACGGCACAAACGGGGCAGCCTGATTTCAGATAGCACAGGTGGGTGAAGCTTGAGGTCTATAATTCCAGCTTTCTCAGGCAGTATTAATTATTCAGAGTAGTAGGAAAAATTAATACAGGTCACTTGGAAAACATATAAACAAAAGGCAGAGTACTATTTTTTTAAAAATCTCCACAAAGCCTATTTTAGTCACAAAGAGCTTGCCAGAGTCGTTTTGCTTGTTTAGACAACGCACATTTTTGGCCATCTCTTGCTTTGGGGGAGAAATGCTCTTTGCTCAACAGAGCCGAGGGAGTGGGGCATGAAGCTGTATGGCCACCTCCAACCAAGCTCATCCACCTATTTCCCACCATGGATATTTAATTTCCAGGGATCAGCAGTTGCTCATCCTCTAACAGTGACTGCCAAACTCTCAGGAAGAATTACCACGTTTATCCCACACAATAGGAGCAAATTTCCTCCTAAATTACTCACAAACCTTTTAGCCTTTGAAAAGGCTAAAAATATGCTGGATTTGTTTTTTCAAGTTTTTAAGTCATTTGCAGCCTCTTCATTATGCTAAGCGGAAAAAGCACTAAATTCATTGCTCCCTATCCATTTTGCCAAAGGAAAAAGATTGTAAACACTAATGTATTTAACTATTTTTTTCCAAGAATTAGTGATACGATCTGCGAGCAATTTATTCATTACTTACATCAGTATATTTAACAGGGTGATTGTAAGCATTACATTAAAAAAGCCAATTACACTAACTGTACAATAATTAGAGCCGTTCCTGCCAGCAACCGGAAGAAATCCTGAGAATTAACTTTGTTCGAGCACATCTTAATTGGAGCAGGCTCTCGGTATTCCTCCCACAGCCGCACGCGTTCGAGCGGTTTGCAGCGAGCAGATGAAAGAGTAGCTGCTCTCAGGAGATACCGAGTGATGCGGCAAGTTTCTGCAGAAGGAGCCTGGTAATGAGCATGCAAAGAAGAGGCGCCCGCCTCGGCGGCCGCGTGCGGTCCTTCTGCGTGACCGCCGCGAAAACCCAGCCCCAGCAGCCCCGCTCCTCTGGCCATTAATTTATCCGCAATTTCTCACTGGCGTCCTCTGCTCGCTTGGTCTCTTGGGCCTAATTGGCATCACACGAGTCACAAGACGAGAACGCGCCATCTCTAGCTGGCTCCAAAGCTGATTCCTAACTCTATTACCAAGTTAGCATTATCGGTGATAATCTGCAGGATCCACAGCCCCCAAGTAAGGCCCTGAACAGGCACGTCTTGGAGAAAACAGCAACCACGGGTGGACAAAAGCAAGGCAAACTTTCTGCTGTAGTATTTAGTCAGACCATATATAACGATCTTTACTAGCTCATTAGGCGCAACAAGCGGTCGATATTTAAAGACTTCTTGTCATATGACCAACACTGACAGATTTGCTCTGTATGAGGCCGTTTCAAAGCAGTAAATTGTAGTTTCCGCAGGAGGGACAACCGCAACCTGCTTGTGCACAGAGAGGATACAGGGTGGGTACATCTTTAAGCCTTTGAGCCAAGTACCCCCATCATCCCTAAAAATGCTAATTTGAGGGTCTCACGCTGCAGCGACCTCACAGACCTCAGCAGTGAGGCCCTTCCTCCCTCCTTCCATGGGATCTATTCAGCTAAAAAGGACTAAAGAAATCCCCGGTTCCCAAGTGTTGTGCGAATTGCTGTTCCACCACCACAAATATCTCAAAAAGAGATAGTCTAGGCAACGGTAATAGCAACTATGTCACCTGCAAGAGAGCTGTGAATTAGTAAGAACATGTGAACTAATAGTCAACACAAGTGTTAACCGATTTTAGACCCGTCATTGTACACAAGCTGTTTTCTTCTTCCACAAAGTTAAGGACTCTAAAATCTGCCGCATGGGAATCAGCACCAGAGACCACAGTGATGCTGGGAATTTCTCCTCTTTCCCACACTAAGAATACATGGAAATAAATAACTCCAGGTGATTGCCATAACTGGCAATTGGGGTAACTCCAGGTGATTGCCATAATCTAATGACAGTAGTCCACAACATCTAATGAGGAATTGGAAACAGCTGTGAGGAAAAGGTAAAATCCATGAGCCACTGCTAAAATAAAAATTAAACAAACAAACAAAAACTGCAAACTCCTTAACCGGCTCTTCGTATTTCTGGAAATGCCGTTAAATTACAGCATTCACTTTGAATTTACCAGGGAAAAGCATCTAAGTGCTGTGTTCATGAACTTGCAACAAGTTTAATTGGTTAAATACTAATTACTCTTCAGCATGTATCCAAGCTGCTGCAGCAATGAGAGCAATTAGCACATTATTGTTAGACCAGCTCTCAACAGCTCAAATTGCCAATACGCTATTGATAGTGAGAAATGATCGGTTTAGCTATAAAAAGGAGTTGCCAGAAAAGAACTACTTGTTTAACCTTTTTTTTTTCCCCCTCTCCAATTAAAAGAAAAAAACCAGTAATAACAGCATTGCTGGTGCCTATTCTGTTCAAAATTCAGTGTGAATGGCCCTGAGGAAGAGGACAGCCCTGCACAGCCAGAACGACCCCAGATGTACCCAGGGCTGTTGCTCTATCAACACTCTGTTTTCCAGTCTGCCAATTTAACTGCACAAACCCCGACTGTGGGGGTTACAGACCCTCGGGTCACTGTCTTACTGAAATGCTCCAAGATGAGACCTTACCCCCCACACCAAGTTTTTCCATCCCAAATCATACATCAGTAACTTCAAGAAATGCTCCCTCAGGAAAGGCGACAGTTCCCAAATCCATCTTTTCTACAGATTTCTTCAAATTCATTTTTTAAAAAATCCTTCCATGAATGCACATGACTGTTCAGCAAAAAAGTGAGCTCTTCCCGTCTTCCTCTGTGCTGGTTTTAAGTACCCAGTTATTGACATTTTAGGCTTTTCTACAACTGTTCTTTTGCACCACCAGGCAGCCTCCTGTTTCTACCCATGCCCAGGGCTGCAGCGGGATACCTGCTTTTATTTCCCTGAGCCTTGGGGATTTATAAACCTTCCCAACTCCTAGTTCCCAGGAGCTGCCAGCCAAGCACCCCCCGTCCTCCCTGTGCTGCCGCAGCCAACACGGCCCATCATTTGCAGGCTGTTCAGCAAGCAGATTTTGCAGGAGAGTTTGCAGGTTTGGGTCCGCAGCAGTAAACCTGAGAGAATTCAATGAAATTATACCATGCTTTTGTTTTCTCCACAGAAAGTGGTTAATACGTTGCTGTGCTATAGCCTAAAGACACACATAGCCAGTGCCATCCAAGATGCCACCAGACAGTCCTGAGATGATCAAATCCATAGTGCATGGACTGGAGCTTCTGTGCCGAAACCACTATTCTGTCGCACCGCACAACAAAGCTGGACCTCTCTTTTCTAAAGAGAGGGAAAACGCAAGTCAGTGCAGAGCACGCCAGCCGCCTTGGTAACACCGGCTGCATTAGCGGCATCTCATACAGTTATCGGTGCTTTAGCCAAGCCCTGGGCACAACACAGGGAGAAAACTCCACATCAGGAGACACCTTCCCCCGTCGGCCTCGCTGCCCCATCCTGCACTACGCGTTCCCGGTGGCTCCGTGGCCAAGGATACCCCGCGTGCCCCACTCGTGTTTTCAATCGCGCTGGGACAGGAGGTGTCCCAGGAGCAACAGGAGGATCTGCACCGCGATGGAGGTGGCGACTCAAAAACGTGCCCTTCCAGACCCTGCTCCCGGGACGCCAGTTATATCCAGCAGGATGCCTCTGAGGCAGGATGCCGGCGGCTTCCAGCCACATTGCAGCTTTCCAAGAGACCCGCCCCTCCGCCAAAGCAGCACTCACGTTTCTCTGCGCTAAACGCACGCCCTCAGTGATTCCCGTGCCACGGGGTACCTGGTGCTGAGCTCAGCGTGCCCAGAGCCTCCCACAGGAGCGGGTGCCCTGAAACGATGCCCACGCACGGTTCCTACAATTACGCTGCCCAGGTTGCTGCTCTTGCAGGCCACATATCCCCCTTAGCTCTGAAATTAATAAATCCAAGAGCCAAAGGGGTTTTTCCAAAAGAGCACACTGCAAAGCAGGGCCTTATTGCCTCCAAGGTAGGTCAGGAATAATTCAGGAAAGGTAATGGTGACGCGACACATCCCTGGGCTTGGGCAGCAGCGATTCCATCTCACCTGCAAAACAGCACGGGCACCGGAGCATCAGCGAGCACAAGGCGCCCCAGGAGCACCACGGGACCATCACGGCTCCCCAGCTGCTGCTGCTGCTGCAAGGGGAGCCCCGTCTGGAGCCCAAGAGCACGGGCAGCCTGCAAGAGCTGCAGGCGCCTTCGCTTTGGGAGAGGCATCTTTTTTCCAGCTCAGATCTTCCATTTCCATGATTTTTTGGGCTACACCTCCTTTACACTTCTGCATATTTCTCAGGCATACTTTATGAACCCTTCATTAGAATTTCGGCAGGATTTCCTTGCGGCTGGAGGGAAATACTCTATGCTTCATCTTTGGCAATATTATGGAAACCTAGGCATGAAAACTATGCTTTTACATCTGAAAACCGCACTTTAATGGAACTTTTCTTAGATATGGGACATTTACTCTCATGCAATTGTCCATTTGCAGTTCTGAGATGTTTTAATGCCTTCTTGAGCATGCAGTGGGATACTGGTGTGATGTGTCATTTTTTCCCCATTAAAGTCTGCATGTTCACTGCAGGCAGATGGACTTTGGCTAGTATTACGGATACTTTTAAAAATGTTTTCTTCAATCTTTTATGAATATTTTCATAAAAATCTCTGAAAGTATCTTGAAACTTTTCTTTAATATTTTAAACACAATAAATGCAAAGACAGCATTGTCAAGAATTAGTTTTTTTTTTTTTTTTAATGGAACTTACATTAAATTTTTATGAAAATTCAAATAACTTTCAAAATACCTTTTTCTCCAAACATGCAAGTGGAAGTTATTTTAATGAAAAATCCTGTGATACACCAACACAAACCAAATAAAAATACAAAAACTAGCCAGACTTTGGTACATACATGGTACCTCCCATGCCATAGGCATCCTCTCCCATGCTGCTTGATGGGTACTCAAACTGCTAATGCCTGTTTTGGTTTGCAGTACAAAAACTAGTAAAAATCCCAGTTGTAGTGGGCCAAATCCTGCCTTGTGTTGCACCCCCAAACCTAGAAAAGGAGGAATATAGCAGAGTAGCAACAGTCTGTCGAGAAATCTGTGCATCCTGTACAGCACTGTGGTCAGAAGTAATTCCTTATTATCACTGCCCACAGAACCCTAATTCAGGGTTTTAGCACCCTATATCACAAAAAGCCATAGGATGTTTCTCCAGCATATCTGCTCCTGCCTTACACCTCAAAGGGATGAGGACTTGCAGCCTGCTAAGGGCTCTGTCCCCATGTGCCCCCTTTCCCAGGGGATCACGTTCTTCTGAAAGCAAGAAATGGAATAAATAATTCCCTATTCTGTTTTTCTTCCTTTTTTATTCTTTCCTTTTTCTTTTTTATTTTTCCCTTTTTTTAAACAGATTCCATAGACCTGAAGAGACAATTCCCCCAGTTTTAAGATGATGTCTTCAGAAAGTCTTCCTGAAGCTCGGTGCCGAAGCACTGCTGCCCCAAACTAGTACCAGTGTCTATGAATTCTACCCAATTACACCAAAAAAAAAAAAAAAAAAGGAAAAAAAAATCCACACTAATAAGTCGCAGGACAAGTCCAGTTTTCATTACATGGTGAAGTTTAGATTTTAAATTTTAAAGTGAGCATTGAATTGAATTTTGCATTTACTAGAGATCCTGTAAGTGGCAGTCTTAAGTCTACAGAGGTTTGACTGAATTGCTTTAAAGACCTAAAGACAATTATTGGCAACAAGTCATTTTAGGTTTAGTGCTCCCTTGCTGCAAAGAGCTCTGTTGTAAGACACTGGAATGTTTATATTACTTTTCTCTCACCTTGATGTCAAGTCTTTTGAAATTCTCTATAACCACACATTTAATGGCACAATATTTAATATGCTGCACCAGCTCCACTGCATGTAACCAGCCAGACTTGATGAGGACACTGGCCTACACGCTGGATTTCGGAAGGAATCTTTTTTTTTTTTTTTTTTTTTTTTAAATAGGAACCATTTCCTTACGACTTCAAAGTTTCAGTTCATAAAAGAAGGTGACTTTGTTCAGCGATCCATAGGGTTATGATTAGATTTCTCACAACAAAAAAATCCCTGCCTAATAAACCATGCAGTGTTAGACGTGCTCATGTTAAAGATGTTGCACTCTGTGCTGGGCATGGGAATTTGAGGGCAAGGAGAGCCCTAGCCAGCTCCATGTCCCACAGTGCCAAGGAAATAAACATGAAGGTTTTTGTGAGGCCCTTTATGATGTTTCTCATTGAACTGTTGATAAGAGGAGTAATATAAGATTATCTGCTCCTCCAGAACACGCAGGTCTGCGACTCTCCACGCGTCCTCGGAGCGCCTCACAAAGCTTGCAGCGAGCGCTGTGCTGCCCACCCCATCCGGGAGGGGAGCACACGGTCCCCGTGCCCCCTTTCAGGCCAGGCTCAGTCACAGCTGCTGCAGATGAGGACTTCTCTTCTATTATAGCATTAAACATTATTATTTAGCCATTCTAGGAGCATCTGTGCAGCCAGATATGATAAAAACTTGGGTCTTAACTCCCACCAGGACCCTCCAAGGCTGGTGCCAAGGCCACAGCCACAGAGAACTGTCAGGCCCCAGAAAGCCTCTCTGCCCCAAGGAACATTTTGTATAGCCAGCCCCATTTTTGCATCAGCATCACTGAAAACTATTTATTTAAAGCTTTGATGCTTTCCTGGAAAGTGTCGCACAAGTGGTTAGGGGTGCTGAAGGAGCACGAGCTGCAGAGGGACACAAATCCTGAGGGATGTTGAGAAATAATCTCACTACTTCTAGACAAATGCTTGAATAAGTATTTCCCTCTCAAGAAAATCAGATTGATTCTTCCCTTTAATTAGGGTATTCTATAGGCAAATGTTCACAAGTCTTATGAATTATCCGTCAGCAAATCCCATGCAGTCCCTTACACTGCTCAGGTAGGAAAGTGGCATAGGACAACCAGCAGTGACGAGGACCCCAGGACCACATAACCACCAATAACCATGTCCTGGAAACCGCTAAATGAAGCTGCCTAACAACCGGAGCACGCTGTTCAAGAACTCCTTTACAACTACATTTCCTAATGCTGTGGGCTGTGGTACCAAATTAAAAACACATGAGAAATCCTGTTATCTGCTCAGGTATTCAGCGATTTTCAGCTTGCAAACTAAGCGGGCCGTGGGTTCACTGGGACAAATGCTGCAAAGAAAGCTTGCACTTTGGAGAAGACAAAACCCAGAAAATCCTTAGAGCAGATGAAGCCAATGGATTTCCCCACCTCCCCCAAACAGCTGTTTGCAAGGTCCAGGAAACCTCTCATCCAGGCAAACATTTCCAAAGGACATGGAAACCCCATGATGAGGCTCTTGCACCTGAATCACGGCTCTCCCCAAGCCACGCATCCCAGGAAAAACAGGTCCTACCTTTCCCACTGCCTTGCGGGCCAGCCAGCTGAATCTGCGATGGGAATGAAAGGCTGGAGCTGGTGGAGGTACAAGACCCTGACTTGGCCAGGCTGGGATCCTGAAAGCCAGGGTGAGAAGGGAAAGAAAAGGGTGAGGCTTCTGCTATGCTTCCATATGCTTTTTTTTTTCCTTAAGAGTTTGAATTTTAACAGGTCAGAATAAACTACAAAGGAAGCTTCTTTGTGATTAAAGAAGTTCAAAAGGCATTTCATAGAATCACAGAGTGCTTAAGGCTGGAAGGGACGTCTAGAGATCATCTAGTCCAACCCCCTGCACACGCAGGGTCACCTACAGCATGTGGCTCAGGACTGCGTCCAAGCGG
>JAYECN010243156.1:0-25333 GCA_035222435.1 Microcambeva ribeirae
AGGAAGGAAGGAAGGAAGGAAGGAAGGAAGGAAGGAAGGAAGGAAGGAAATTCCATACCCCCAACAAGTTTCAAAATAACAGTTCAAGTGCAAGTCCCATCTTGGAGTGTGGGGAGAGAGACAGCAAGTTGATAGGTCAGCCTAATGGAACTCCCCAATAGTGACCCAAGTTTATGCAGGAATAAGGAAAATCTGGTATCATGCAAGCTCACAAGCTAAGTATTTTTAAAAAAATGACAGGTAGACAGCATATGCATGTGATACTTTACCTAAAGTGTGCATTATTATGACACAAAATGTACTATTTCTAAACTGTTTACCTTTGTGTTTCCCAAACTCTATTTCTTTGGGGACAGTACTGTTTTCATATTTCAGAAGATCAATTTTAATATAAAGTCACATGTTGCAGTTAGCTTTATTTTGCATAGATCATTTGCTGTTTTCTAATGTTTAAATATTTGTTACGATTATCAGCAATTAAATGGTCAAGAAAAGATAAATACAATTTTATTTTACTCAGTTATACAGAAATAAAAAGCAATAGCTGTGCTGTTACCAAGTGTTTTTTAAAGGTTAAAAAAAAAAAAAAAATGCAACATAAAGAGCTGAACTGCATTAAAAAAAAACCTGCAAGAGGTAATTCAACCTGTGACAACTAGCCTGCAGCAACTTTCTCCTTTCCTATGGTTCATATTCAAACAAAAATCAATAAATGGGAACTAAAATAGAGTTTGAGGTTTGTTTCCTTAGTATTGGCAGAGAATGAGTTATCATGAAAGTTAACAGATTAAAAGCAAAGCTAGTATATTATCTAATACTTCTGGTTCTTTGAATAACTGAAGTAGCCGATCATCATTTCCTCTGATTGCATTTACAATGCTAACAATAAATGGAGATCCCAATTTATTTCCAGCTAAATGTTATTACAGTTGTTTTCATCTTGTTAATGTTTAAAATAATAACTTACCCTGGTGCATAGTTACATACAAAAAGTGCTGCATTGTTTATTCCTCCAACTTTCTTACAAAAAGCAACAGCACAGCCTACTTTATAGGAATGGTCCCAAACAACCTAAAGAAAGGTTTTTAAAATAAAATGAAAACTGTACTCAGTGCTAACCTGTTGGAATATCTAGATAATTTCAATTATTTTCAGAGATCCTATATACTATTTTTCTTTTGCAACCTCTGATCTGTTTACTCACAGAGAATTTTACTGGTAAGCAAGCTTTTTAAAATGAACTTCTGAATATTGACACTGCAAGATTCAAACCTCCATTCTGTTATCTATATTCTATATTCATTCAAATTTCAAGATTAAGTGAGCAAATTCTGCAAATTTCCAGTCATCCACAGAATTTTGGTAAGAGTCACTGATTTCATGATCCATGTGTTTTTTTCCAAGAGAAGAAAAGACAACTAGTGGCAACTTTCAAACTTTTCAAATTTAGTTAGTTTCAACACTGCTAACTCAGGACTCCAAGTAGGGATTCTCCTGTTTGCGAAAAGTCGTCTGACTGACTACAACAGCAAATTTAACACAGGTTAGTCTGAAAGCTATGCAGTGCTAAAGCTTTCAGAGGTATCTTCCATAATGAAAAAAAGATGGTTTACTATCTCTTACTGTCTCTGTTCTTGTTTGAACATCCTGTGCTTATTGCTGGAGATTCTTCCTACACCTTCTGCACACAACCAACTAAACTGTACTGAAGCCATTTAAAAACTGCTGGACTATATATCTAGAAGATCTGCATGATCATATAGTCCACTTTTGGGAAACTCAAAGATGTAATGGATTAATCTCAGGACTTTCCACAAAGAATACAGACCTGTCAAAGTGATTTGAACAGTCTCAAAATTTCCATCTCTTCAACTAGAAGCATTTATGTTCAGCAGATGCAATCTTTCTTAGAAAAGGATCTCAATGTTTAATAATGTGTTACCTGGA
This sequence comes from Microcambeva ribeirae, assembly GCA_035222435.1. NCBI lineage: Eukaryota > Metazoa > Chordata > Actinopteri > Siluriformes > Trichomycteridae > Microcambeva > Microcambeva ribeirae. Next base: position 1,948 of record JAYECN010243156.1, read on the forward strand.
TACCACAGCAAGGACTAAGCATTTCATAGGCCTCTGTGTAACAGTTTCAAGTGCTTTTTTTGCATACTTCTGTTGAGATTTCTGTCGCTATTCCATTGACAGCTCTACATGACCTAGCTATGATTTGTAATTATTATTTGAGTCTGAGCCTCCAGGTCTATGATGGCTCCTGGATCATGCAGAGACTTTGCCTATCAATTTTGAGGCAACAGTTACTTTTCCATTTTCATTAGTGCTTAACTCATGTACTGTGCTTGTTTCTTAGTTTCCGTTGTCTCCTTCTGTTAATATTTTTACTGAGTTCTCACAGCCATTCTGCAGTTACCATGATTCTTTCAAAGAGTATCTCTGAGATTATAGAATTCAAAACTGCATGGGTATCTGGCTGGTGATCTTAGTATAGTTTTATAGTGTTCATGCAGTGCTTATACTATGAAACATTGACTACGAACAGACATTTTTAGTGAGGATAATATTGCAATAAAGGCAATAAACCAGTGCAGGGCACCTTGCAGTATAACTATAGCCTGAGATTCCAAAAAACGAGACAGTATGCTGGCGATTGCTACAAACCTTATATACAACTCTATTATTTACAGCCCCTGCTGTTTTATCGATTGGTAGGCACTCTACTATGAACCATACAGAACATTCTACCACAGACAGCCCTTACCTGAGTGTAATGACCGCAAACTTTTGTACACTTGCGTGTCTCAAAAGTGTAGAATCTGACCTCATTATACCATGCTCCAATGGCACCAACAACAGTGAACATCTGATGACTTCCGAGCCAAATATTCTCTCCAATAGATGTAAAATTAGGATGGCACTGGTATTTATTCTTTAAGTGAGTATTATGTTGAAAACGGCATTTATTTGCCCATGCTCTGGCAGTCCTTGCCAAGGCTGCATCCCAAGTCTGAAAAATATGAAATTTGAAATAGTTGTGCAATGTGAATCACAGAATCATAGCATCATTATGGTTGGAAAAGACCTTCAAGACCATCGAGTCCAACCGCAAGCCCTTCACCAACCTGCCTGTTAAACCATGTCCTTAAGTGCCTCATCTACACATTCCTTGAACACTGCCAGGGACGGTGACTCCACCGCTTCCCCGGGGCAGCCTGTTCCAACGCTTCGCCACTCCTTCCGTGTAGAAAATCTTCCTAATGTCTAACCTGAACCTCCCCGCGCACTACCTGAGGCCATTTCCTCTTGTGCTATCTGTAGTTCTTCTGGAGCAGAGATTGACCCCCACCTCACTACAAACAACAGAACTTTTAACAATCGGGTAAAAACAGTCAGATAGAATAAAATAGAAATAAGACATTATATATTGAAAATAGAAACAAGATATCATATATTGGAATTATATAAGAACAGTCTTTCTGTTACTTAGGCAAGTACTTGAGTTTTATTTTCAATGACTTTTCTGACTGCAACACAGAGAAATAAATGGACTCAATTAAAAATCTTTTATTTTTCTCCTTTACTTTCAAAATAAAACATTGTAAGACCACTTGCTAGCAACGGAACAAAATGTTTGGAATGCATTTTTATCTTCAGATACGAAGTTACTTTCATTTACATTAAGCAGAATTTGTTAATCATTATTAACATTATTACTTTGTTATACTTTTTCTTTGAAATAGATCATTAAGCATTTCTTTTATCTACATAATAATCAAGCCAGAGAATGTAGATTCAGATGTATATATATTATAAATATTTTTATCTAAAGAAGAGCTTCTGGCAGGGTTGCTTCCTAGCAACATGGCTGCTTCACAGCATCAATATGTCAATGTTTGGCCAATAACTCATTCTACTGTCTCTCATTTTTTTGCAGTATGGTTCTGCCAAACAACTTTTAACTCCTGAACAGGCAAGACCTTCAGCACTGGGGTTCCACTCACAGTCGTTCTCACTAGTCTTCTGCTACCCTCAAAGGACCACCCTCCTGGTACCCGCACTAGTACCGCTAATGCGAACTTCTTTTGTTTGTCTGTCCCGTCACATCTTAATGTGGCTAACTCAACTCTTCCGGGTGCTTCCTGTGTTTGAAGCAGCGATGTGTGTGCGACGTCCCCGCGCCCCGCAGCGCCCCCTCGCCCGCTGCCTACCATGTAGCGCATGTTGCTGGCGGCCGGCGCGACCTTGGCGCGGCAGTCGTTGTGGCCGCGCACGCACTCCTCGATGAAGGCCTTGTCCGCGATGCTCGGGAGGACGGGCCTCTTCCCGCCCGCGGTGCCCGCCGCCGGCCACAGCGCCAGCAGCGCCAGCCACCACCACCTCATGGCTCCCAACGGCCACACACACACACACACACGGCTGGGGGACTCTTTCCAGAAGCTTCCACGCAGATGGCAGGAACCCCACGCAGATCCGTGTCGAAGAGGGGCCTCTTGGGAAGGCTGGGATCTTGCTGGGCGGTCACCTGGATGTACCCGCTCTGAGGGTGCGTGTGTGGAAGGGCTTTTGGGGACGGGTTATAAACGCAACAGGGCACCTCGTCCCTGTCAATGTGGAGAGTGGGTGGGAAGGTTTTAAAATATAAACGTATCGCTGAGAAACGACTCCTGTAGTGCGGTCACGGCGCCTCCCTCCTTTCAGCACTGCCTGCCGGCTGCGTCCTCACGCCGACCCGAGGAGAGCGCCCGCCAGCGGCGCCCACAACCCCCGCAGCGCCCCGCGGTGGGCGCCGTGACGGGCGGCTGCGCGCGGAGCCCCGGCAGGCGGCGCCGTGGTGCGCGCAGGCGGTGCAGCCGCCGCGCTCCTCGCCGAGCGGAAGGCGGCGGGGGCGGCGTGGCCGAGGCGGCCATGGCGCTCTCGGTGGCGCAGCAGCTGCTCGTGTCGGCCGTGCTCGTGCTCTGCGTGCTGGTCGTGGTGCCCAGGATGCTGGGGGCCGGCAGGGCGGTGCGGCCAGGCCAGGCCGGCCCCCGCCAGCAGCGCGGAGGTAGAGGAGCCCCGGCGGGACGGGAAGGGCACAGGGGTGGTGTGTGTGTTTGGGGGAGGGGGGGTGTTTTATATGGCCCCGGTCTTGAGCGGCATCCGGGTGTTCCCCCGGCCAGGCGAACGGGAGCGGCGCCGCGAGCCAGCCCCGGCGCGCGCGCTTTAACGACCAATCCGCCATCGCCTCCTGCTCCTCGTTCGGGCTTGCGGCCGCCCCGCTTGATCTCCGTGAGAAAACTGTCCCTAAAGCGAGGCGAGTTCCTGCTGAGAAGCCCGTGTCCCACCCGCTGCGGCGTGTTTAACGGGTGGCGTTACCTCCGCCAGCCCGTGGCGATGAGGTGGAGCGGGGAGGAGAAGCGGCCGTGTCCGGGTTCTAATACGCAAACCAGGCCTTGCTGCTAGGAAGTATTAGGACTTGACAAAACGGGTCAGAAACTGTGTTAGAGAGGTAAAGAGGCTTTAATTTTCAATAAATAAATAAAATGTATGTATGTTGTTTGGTTTAGGCAGCTTACTGTTTATCAAAGCTTGAAGTGTAAAAAGCTCAAAAGCTCAAAGTATAAATGTATATGAGAGTTCTCCGGGCCCTGGAGGTCCAAAGGTCTGTTTTAACATTGGCACGTACAAACAGCCTATTTCTGGGGGGCAGCTCTGGTCAACTCATAAGGCCTCCGGAGGCACCGCAAATCAGGCGGTGTTGGTGAAATGCTCCAAAGTGCGCATCCGTGAGCCTCCCTTTCCGGGCCGGAAGAGATGAGGCTGGAGCAGCCAGTGGCTTCTTCCCAGCCGGTCTCAGACTTGCTGTGTTTCGTGGGCTCACATGGAAAGGTCTTCTGTTTGGGGTTTTTTAATAGAACGTGAGTCTTGTTTTACACATGTCTGATTCTGAAAAAATAAGATCAACTAAATACTCAGCCTTGAAAGTCATAAATCCAGGCAACCTGTTGAGACATAAGTCTAAAACTTTCAGGAGGCCACCCCAGCCTCCTAATGATCTAACGCTTGTTTCTGCAGCCTTCTGCTTTCTTCAGCTTTTAGTAGTTTCTTATATGCATGTCCTATGGGCCACAGATTTAACTGTAAAAAATAATATAATTCATGAAACCAGTTGTTGGGCAGTCGAATTACAAGCAAAAGTGTAATTTTTAAGAACTATTTTAAGGCTTATAGGTAGCATCTCTTCACTACTTCATAATTTTCCTTGCAGCTAAATACTTGAATTGGAGAGGTACAGTATTTTTAAGCCTGTGGGAGTACCCTTACAGTCCTGATTTTATTTTTAAAAATAACCAAAATAGTAACAGTGCATACATATTTCAGCAACACTTTTTTTTCCTTTGGGCTAAAAGATTCATTTTCTACTTAACTCTTCTTTGTTGCAGGGAAAAATATTAACCTGTAGCTATTTGTAACATTATCAATAAGTTTCTCTGAGTATACTTCATTTTTAACTTTAGAGTGTTTCTTTGTTTAGTCTAATCTTTCTGTACTTTTCCCTGAATTTGCTAATATTGCTGTTATTGAAGAAATTTAAAACTTGTATCTTGAAAAAGCACACAGAAGCTTAGTTTGAGAGTCTTTGCTACCTACGTTTAACTTTGAATTCTACTTAAGGAAGAGTAGTGAGTTGTAACTTTGATTTGAATATGAGGCTGATCACGCCATGTAGAGGAGTGATGAACAAAGAAGGCCGTAAAAAAAGAAACTTGTGAGCCTAATCATGGCTTTAATTTTCTTTCTCACCTTGTCTTCTTCCTCTCAAACAACTTAATCTTTAAGGTAATCCTCAGACAATTCATCAAGCTTACCAGAATCCAGGGAATTCTGAAGGTAAAACTTACCAGAGTATTCAGCAGATGAGAAATGCAATGGAAAAAGAGATAAAGAGTGAAAGAAGAAGAGGAAATGGAAGAGACTTAGCCTTTACTTTGATGCCTTTGTATGCTCTTGGTGTGGGAGTGTTTGCAGCATACAAATTTCTTAAGGTAAGCAATAAGAATTTAAGTAATAGAAATGCAGAACAATAATGCTGCCGTTGTTTAAATTATGGAAGTTATTTTAAGGTAGGGAAGAAAGCAAGGCAGATACAAAGATCACATTAATGAAACACAAATGATTGTGGTCATTACTTGCTTTCAGTAAAGTTTCTAAGTATTATTTCATGTATGGAAAAAAAATATTTTACACTCTTGTAACATAATTGTATTTATTAAAGATGAAATCACAGGAAGAAAGTCTGTCCAAGAAGGAAAAAAATACAGAAGACAAGGCAAAGGAAACAGGTAAGATACCCCTTTGAAATGCTTACATTCATCAAAAGTGCAGATTTCCTACTAAAACAAAGTATTTTCACTGATAAGATTATTCTTCAACTAGACCGTATTTAAATGTCACTACTAATGTACAAAAATATTTTAAAACTATATTATTCTATAAACTTCAGTAGATAGGGGCTTGGTTAAAACCCCAGATGATTCTATTCTTCAAAACAATATTTTATAGTAATACAGACTGTTCTTCAGTCGAGTAGGGTATTTAAATAGGATATAACAATCTGTTGATGAATTGGATGGTGGAACAATATGGATAGAGAGTTATGTGTGGTGTTGTATTTCTGGGCCTGTCAAAAACATAAGACCTTTATAGAAGACATAGAAGAATGTCTTATCTTTTTTGTATAGCTTTTGAATGTCTGATTCTGTCTGTTGTCCATATGCCAAGAATTAAGGCTTTACTTGAGAAAATGGTGTATCCAAATTCCACTCTTGTCCTGCTCCCCACCTCCCACCCTCCATCCCCTTCCTTATCTGGACATATTTTTATATTGATAAATATATAAATCTTATATTGATAAAGCCAGAATCATCTACTGATATCTCTGGACACTATATGCATAGCCAGTTTCAGCAGCAATTGGTTAAACTACCTACTCACCATCTTTAGGTTTTGTCCCTCAAAACTGATTTGTAATTTAGGGGGAAGCATATTCATCTCAGCTGTAGTGCCTTTGCCTTTTCTAGTACTGTAATAATAGCTGCAAGTCTGGCTGGACAAATTGATGGCAGTGTAGTAAGTATAAAGACACTGCCTCTGGCTCAGGAAGTCCTGGAACTGCTTAGTTTTGGAGACTATGAGAGGAGGAAGGTCCTGCATGCCTGCTCAGTTTTTGCCAAGGTATCCTATATCTGAGTAATATTGGAGACAGGTTATTGAATGAGATGGACTTTTAATCACATGCAAAAATTTTGTTCTAAGCCCACTACTTCCTTTTCATGTTCTAGAACTTAGAGAAAAAACTACTATATTTCTATTTTTACATATACCCAGTTAAAAATATAATTTAAAGTCTTTTTGGTTGTGAAATTCTTATGCAGGTTTTTTTTTTTTTTTTTTTTAGAGCATCAGCTTTTAGAATTGGAACAGCATCTAGCACATACAGAGAAAATGTTAAACTCTTTATTGACTCAGTTGGATCCACTGTCAAACTGGTGAGTATTTCTAAAATAGTTCTGTTAGCATTGTTTTTGTCAATTGAAATTCTCCAAAGATTTAAAAGTTGATGATACCAGGCTGGGTGGAGTGGCCGACACTCCAGAGGGCTATGCTGCCATCCAGAGGAACCTAGACAGGTTGGAGAGTTGGGCAGAGAGGAACCTCATGAGGTTCAACAAGGACAAATGTAGGATCCTGCACCTGGGGAGGAATAATCCCAGGCACCAGGACAGATTAGGGGTTGATCTGCTGGAAAGCAGCTCCATGGAGAAGGATTTGGGAGTCCTGGTTGACAACCAGTTAACCATGAGGCAGCCATGTGCCCTTGTGGCCAAGAAGGCCAATGGGATCCTGGCCTGCAGCAGGAGGAGAGTTGCCAGCAGGTGGAGGGAGGGGATACTGCCCCTCTCCTCAGCTCTGGAGAGGCTGCACCTGGAGTAGTGGGTGCAGTTCTGGGCTCCCCAGGACAAGAGGGACGTGGAGCTTCTGGAGAGGGTCCAGCGTAGAGCAACAAAGATGATTAAGGGACTGGAACATCTATTGTATGAGGAAAGAGTGAGTGAGCTGGGCCTGTTTAGCCTGGAGAAGAGAAGATCGAGAGGGGATCTGATCAATATGTACAAATACCTGAGGGCTGAATGTAGGGAGGATGGGGCCAGACTATTTTTGGTGGTGGCCAGTGACAGGACAAGGGGTAATGGGTGCAAATTGAAACACAGGAAATTCCATCTCCATGTGAGGAAGAACTTCTCTCCTGTGAGGATGATGGAGCCCTGGCACAGGCTGCCCAGAGAGGCTGTGGAGTCTCCTTTTCTGGAGATCTGCCAAACCCATCTGGCTGCCACCCTGTGCCCCGTGCTCTAGGTGTTCCCTTGAGCAGAGGGGTTGGACTAGATGATCCCTAGAGGTCCCTTCCAACCTCAGCCATTCTGTGAAAATTCCTTATGGAATGTTAGGAAACAGTTTAGGAACCTTTTTTAATTGCTCAGTGGTTCTTCATCGTTTTGTAGTGAATACCAATTGTATTTCTTTTTTTCTGTCTTCAGTAGTCACTGGGCCACTTCTGCTAGCCCGTCAGACTGGAGCTCCAGTTGAAATTCAGTGACTGAATTAATCAGTAAATGTGTATGCTGGGTTTCCTGCTTTCCAAGTGTACAGTATCAAAGAGAAGCGTGACCTAATCTTGTCACTTACTTAATTAACTGTGGTATTTATCAGCTGAAAGAAATATTTCAATCTTACATATTTACAGTGAAATGTTATCAGACATTCACTTCTGAGGTAGTCTTTCAGCTGTTGACATCTATCTACTTTTCCAGTGTTAATGCTTTAGCTTGTGAGCAGAAAGATGAAATAATGACACAACTCCAGTCAATTAGACGACTGATGAAAGAAAGTGGATTGGATAAATCGGAAAACAAGATGAAAGGTACTTGAATTTTCAGCAGGATAAATATTGTAGTAGTTTGTAAAAGATTGAACAGATCTTGCTGTAATACTTTTCATTTCCTGCATCTTTGGTGATACGTATTGGGAATTAATTTTAATCTGAAGGAGTACTGTTCTTCTTGCCTGCAGTGTATTTAGTTACAAGTTGGTGATGCATCATAATTCTTTGAGAATAAATGCTAAAATTCATTAGCCTTTACACATACTAGAAGTAGGATAGACTACATAGTCATGTTCTGCTGTGTTAAAGCAGACTAAATTTAAACTAACTGAGGGTTCCTGGGCAGTAACTTTGGGTAATGCTTGTGTTATTGTATTTAACAACAGAATGTGTAGTAGTTTCATCTGGGGGCTTTCAAGAGGTGCATATTAGTCCAAGAAGAACCTAAAATGTTAAGAGTGGTTCACTGGGAATTTTTTGCTTTGCTTAGGCTTCTTTAAACAAGAAAAAATGAGTGAGTAATTTTAAGTTGATTCTGGAACTTTTCACCGTTAACACTAAATCAAACTCTTTTTTTTTTTTTTAATTTTGGTAAATTTTAAGATGTCAGCCACATTTGTAATGAGAAACTTGAAGACCTCATTCAGTCATTTGCCGAACATTCTCCAGAGAAAGAAATAGATGACCAAGAAGATAAGAGTAATGAAGATTTGCTTGAGGATATTGAGGATAATGATTACAAAATAGAAGAGGATCAATTATGTGAGGAATGTGATGTAAATGAAGTGTTTGAGCCCGATGTGGTAGAAGAACAAGAAATGATAAACAACAATGTTTTTGAACCAGAAGAGATAGGCCTGAGGAGACGTAATAGATGTGAATGAAATATGTAAAACATTAAAAAGCATATGTTATTTTCACAATATTGTATGCACTTTAAACTGTTTTGAACCAAATTACATGCGCTGCTATATGCTTTAAAAAGAGGGTGAAATATTGTCTGTGTTAATATCTGTAGCAGTTTTGTAACTGGCTTCAATGGCAGCAGAATTTCACTTGGGATGTTTACATACTTTTCTATTTATTTTTTCCTATAGAAGATATTTCTGTACTCTCTGTATATAATGGATTGTAACTATATCTGAAGCTTCAGTAAAATACTGGGTTCCCTTATAATTAAAATAGATGTTTCAACGATGTTTTGTAGCTATTAAGCTTATTGCATCCTTTAACTGTGAGTTCCTTCAGTTCATTAGAGTACTTGTCATGGATAATAACTTCAAGTAAGAAATGAGAAGCAGTATGGAGTTAAATCTCAGAGATGTTTTCATAGACAGATGAGAGAAATTTAACCACAGACACTACTTCAAAATAATTACATCTGTTTGCTAAAACAGCATTGTTTCAAAACAAGTCCTACAAGTTCACTTCTGCTCTTGTCTGAGGGTTGATATGTAGTTTTGTATGCTACATTCAACCTTAATACCATGGGGTGGCTGTCTTCTATTTCTTACCCAACTGTCCCCAGTAAAACTCAGCAGCTGCTTGATAACTGACGAATGCCCATTAGAAGTATTATCTGTGTTTCATATGTGTAATAAAATTACAGAATCCTGCCTTTGGGTTCATTGTACTGTTTTTCTCACTAACATGAGTATTAACAGACATATTACTATATATCACTCAAGAAGTGGAGTCTTTCCTTAAACTGGGTTATACTGCTTTGCCGAGTGCTTCTTCAAAGGTTTCAGATCAATGCTCAGAAAAGCACTTTTTTCCTTTGTTTTGTGCCTTTATTAATTATCTGTTCACTGGGTGCACATGCCTGCGACAGTGACACACTTTGAGGGCAGGAGTTACCTAAGGGGTAGCTTTGACAGCAGAAAGCTGATAGACAAGCAGCCCGGGTTTTCGCTGGAAGGATTTTTTCCCAAGAGAGGAGAATCCCAGCGTTGTCTGCCTAGGCACGGTAATACGGGGCATCTTCGCTCGGTGCTACCCAACACAGTGTTTTTAGCATGTTTTCAGGGCAAGCCATCGAACAGGGGGTAAGGTATTTCAATAGAAAAGGCATATCCATGTATATATTATATATAATATAGCCGTATATGTATATATATAATGTAATATATACGGTATGACGCTGCGGGCAGGGAGCGGGCTCGGGGGGGCGCTCTCGGCCCCCCCAACGGCCGAGCCGCCGTCGCCATGGCAGCGGTTAGCGGCTAATGGCGGTTAGCGGCGCCCGGCGGCCGCGCCACCCAGCTCCGCGCGGCCACCTGCCCCTCTGCTCTCGCAGGAAGCGCCTTGTGCTCCGGCTCTGGCTCCCGGGAAGCGGCTGTTCTCCCGGCTGTGGCTCCTTTCCCCCTGGCAGCGTCCCTCCGGGATCAAGTTGCTGGATTAGCTGGCGTGTTAGCGGCAGAAATGCAACAGTGCCGTGTTCCCGCATCCCGCCTTGTCTGGGGAAGGGTACCTCAGTAACGGGGCTCGAGGCGATGTGAAGATGGAGGCGTTTTCCCTTTAAGCGCCTTGAGGAAGGGCCTGTGCCTGGAAACCTGCTTTTTTTTTTTGTTGTTGTTGTTGTTGTTGTTTTTAATTATTCTTTTCCAGTCGCGTTTCGCAAGTGCCTCTCACGTCTCTTGGCGGGATCGTACCGCTCTGCTTCCTGCTTGGTAAAGCCTGGGGACTGAAACCCAACCCGTAAGTAGGAGCGGGGGCTCGCCGTGCTGTGCGGGGACCTAAAACGGGGATATCTAGGGGCTAAACGACAGGGTTGTCGTACACAGCTGGCAAGGAGGAAGGAGGAGTGAGCAGAGTGGGATGTGTGCTGGGAAGCGGTGGGATCCTTGCGGAAAATAGTGCAGCAGAGGTTAAGGGGATAGTTGTAAATTCTGGATGAAAAAGGGTTGACTCTGGCAAGAGGTGATAGGCTGGTAATGCTGATGTGAGGGTACGTAAACATGGGTAAAACCCAGGGAACGAGGAGGTGAAATTTGAAACTAAGGGGGAAATTTGGGTAGACCCCTGGTATAGCCTTAGTAAGGAAAGATTAGAATTAAGAGGCTTTGAAAAAGGGAAGCTGGCAATGGTTTCCTAGTGTGCAGCAGAAAATACCCAAGTTATCAATGATAGGCATGTTTTGTTTTCTAATCCAGTCGTATTTATTTACAAAAGTGCTTACATAGGAAATACATGATTTTCTAACAGTTTTTTCTGTTTTTCAGTTTACTCCACAGGTCATCCTCAAGTTTGCATGGATTTGGAAGTTAAAGGAGTTGCTGCATCCCCTGGAAGGCAGACTCATCTGTCCTCGAGGGGGAAGAGACACAGTCAAGTATGTTAATGGGAAGCATTTTCCTGCTCTGAGACTCTGACAAATTTCTTAATCACAATTTAGGAGCTATTTAGTTCAAGCTTATTATATGTATTGGAGAGAAGGAAACTTTAAAGAAACCCCCAAAACATATTTTCAGGAGGCCTAATCACAGAATGATGTGGTCTAAAATAAATCTCAGTACTCAGTATTTGTTATGAAGGGAATTCTGTTTTTTTTTTTTTTTTTCTTTTTCTTTTCAGGCATCCTTAAGCGCAAATAAGGTAGGTATGCCATCCTCATAAGACAACTGTAGCAGAAACTTTCAGGCTAATTTTTGAAAACTAGTAAGTTACATGTTTGACTGATAAAAATATATCAGATTGTAAGAGTCAATGCTTTTGTAACCAATGTAAATACCAGTATTTTTAATATCAGATGATGATTTTTTTTTTCAGAGATAATGCATACTTTATGATTATGAATTAAAAGTTAATCTGTAATCTCTCCTCAGCCCCCTGAAATACCTGTTTAGTTTCCGTATAGTTGGTGAATGACCACGATAGGAATTCCTGGAGTTCAAATGCCAGACTGCTGGGGGGTGGAGGGTTGTTTTTTTTTTGTTTGTTTGTTTGTTTTTCCCTCTCATTAGATTTGGAATGTCAAGATTTTTTTTTAATGGTATCCAATTTTTTTTGAGAATGGAAGATTTGTATAAATTTACTGTAGGTTGTAAAATAAATGTGCCTGTTTTTTGCTAATTTCATGCCTTTTTTTCCTTCTCTTCCTCATTCCAATCTGTTTCCAAATGTAAACTTCCTGGTACTTCTTGCGGGCGTGTTGAATCATAGTTTTAATTAACTTAAATTAATAGTTTATTAATGGTTAATAGTCAATAATTTAATTAACTGTAGTTTTAATTTTAATTTATCTTATTCAGCTAGTAGATTTGGACTGTCTTCAAGGTGGTTTTATAGATGTGATTGTTTTCCTCATGGTTAGATGCCATATGGAAAATAAGTTATAAGCTATTATATAAATATATGTCAGCTATTATATAAATATATAATATTTATATATTTATAAGACTTTAAAATCTAGAATGTACTATCTTTAGGGCAGTTGAAATGATACAGAAAAAATATAATTGTTATTTAAAGCACTGCAAAAATGTGTGTGACTAAGTGCACTGTGTCTTTATCTGCAAGCATGTTCTTAAGAGTAAAACTAAATTGTGTTACATCTTGATACAGCTTTTTACATATTTGACCATGGGGTGGTGGTGTTTTATATGCACAACCATTCTGAAGTTAAAAAATAACCTGAAAAGCTTTTTTTAAAGGCACTAGAGGGTAGTGTTGCTCAACTGTGAACTTTATTTATTTTTTCGTTTCCCCCATGAGAAGGCTACTGTTCTCAAATCATGAAAGACACTGGGGCTACAGCTGGAAGCAGGATGTCTGCTTAATTCAGGTTGTTCACTGAGATCTGTGAGCTGAGCTGACGACTGTTTGTAACTGAGATGCCAGCCTCAGCTCAGAACATCCCTGAACGTCAGTTTTTTTCACACTGGGAGGCTCATTGCGAGAATTGTTACTATATGCTTGCCCCAGGTGCACAGTCCTCCTTAGGGATTTTTTGTTAGCTGCTCTCAATAATGTGATGGTAGGATAGATGGAGCTTTGGCTGTAAGAGCACAGAAGCTATGTAGTCATCATCATGTGCTACTGTGTGAAGGCTGAGACTGTACAGAACAGCAGTGACTATGACTCCCTGGGGAATTGTGTGTGTGTGGGGGGGACAACTGACTGGTTTTACAGGTTGGATGAGTGGCAGATTCAAAGACTCCCCTAATGACAAGACAAGAAGCATATGACCTAAGACCTTGCCAACAATGATTGTACAATCAAAGTCCCAAGAACATGATTTTTTTTTTTTTAATATCATATTAATAACTGGCATGGACACTATTCCAGATCCTTAATGACTAAAAATCTTTCTCTCCTGAGGAATATTGAGTGTTTTAATCTTATTTATAATCTCTAAGAATCAATTATCAATGAGAAGTTTCTTTGTTTTGTGCTCAATAGTAGTAATAGTTTTGTGCTTGATAGTATCAAGGTCAAATACGCCTCACATATTTTGAGATATCCACTCTAAATATTCTGGAGGAGGCTGAAAGGAAAACTGTGTGTTTTAAACCTGAGCCTTGTAGGTATGTAATAAGGTATCATCCTTTCAGGGATGGAGACCAGATACATGGGCTACTCGTGGTCCTCGTCCACCGGAGTAAGTCTCCTCCTATTTTTTTTTAACAAGCTGTTTAATTATACATTATTAAAAAAAATATATTTACATTGACATTGATAGGATTGATATTTATATGTGTATCAATGCTCTGTGAAATTGATCATCAAGGATTTGTTTTCTATGATTTTATACTTAAAGTAGAATTTCTGAAGCATTATGTATAATGGAACTAACTTCACCTGATGTGGTAGACCTTAACTGCAGAGTGGTACTCAGGGAGGTTTATACTTGCAGCTTTAATTTATATTTAGCCTTTCTTGAGCATTTTTAATAAAAGGTTATTTTCTATTATATTTTAATTGTTGCTTGTCTTTGTAGGTAGTAAAGTTATAGAAAAACTGTTGTGAAGGGCTTATACAAGTGTTTGTGTATGTGTGTGTGTAATTTTGTGCAGTGTTCGTAGAATTTAAAGCCTTATAATTTTATCTGCAGGTGAACACTAGGTAGTCGGAACACCATATTTGATATTAAAAAAATTTATATTTGTTTGTTTATTAGTTTTTTACAGCCTGTTTATCTTTCTACAGTATTTTGCAAGTATACAGGACCATGATCTAGGGTTTTTTATATCTGATCAAAACAAGCTATGTATGCTGTCAGTCATTCTCTAATGAAAAAGTCTGGAGATTGAGACACTCTCTCGTTCCAAAAAGCAATCTTGTTATAATAGGATTGTTTGGAAATATTGCTAGTAAAATAGGTAAAGTACACATTTTAATACTGCTCTAGAGTATATCTGGATGTTTGGAAGAAGCTTTATCATGCTTGAAATTGAAATTTCCATATTTTAAGGTATGTTTTGCAAGTTTTAGTGTGATTTGCAGTTGTCTTATGTATGCAATAAAAGTCGGTTACATTTTCCACACATTTTATTTATTTATTTTTTGTCTAGCTGTAGTGCTAATAGTATAACTTGCCTGTTGGGATGTAGGCCATCTTCACTGAAAGTCAGTGGGAGCTGGGCTGAACCCTTTTGAACTGTTCTCCTTCAGGAAGTTGCAGTAGACAAAAAGTACAAACAAAGTTCAGGCCTTCCACAAGCCCATTGCAGCTGTTAGGGTGCTCTGCAACTGGTCATGGAGGAAAGCTGTGTGGCCAGCTCCTGGAATCACTAAAGGGATTAATAAGGATTTTGACAAGTAGGCCCTCTCCAATTGTAATGTTAAATAGTGTTATTTATAGTAGAGATTTTTTTTGTGAAGGAGTTAATAATTAATAAATAGTTTGCTTTTGCTGTAATAAGAAAGAGAGCGTACTGCTAATAAAATTGTTTTAATGTCCTGCAGGGTGCCATGCCTAGATCTAAGGAAGCTGGGAGATTCTGATGAAGAGGTAATTATAGATTAATTTTGTCTTGAGTAGTTATTGGAATTCATGTGTTGCAGGAATTTATAAAATATAATTTTGCTCTGGCTCTATCACAATTACCATTGCTTGTCCTTTTCATTTTAGGATGGGGACTCTTGCATACCATATAGCAGAAGTTATCGTCATATTTGCCCTCTAGATTCATCTTCAAGGTGGAGAACTTCATTACAATCACCATATGCACAGCATCAGCATGCTCAACAAGTCAGTTTGTCATGCTAAATCTCTTTAAAGTATGCCCCTCTAGGGATAATGTACAATAAAGCTAAGAATTTTTCTCTATAGCCTCTCTTCCTCTTCTTTTTTTTTTTTTTCATTTGATTAAACTCATATCTCCAAGTTCTACTGATCCAAATTTATTAAGTAGAGAGCTTAGACTGGGTGATCTTCAGAGGTCCCTGACAACTCCAACTGTTCTGTGATTCTGTAATTTAATTACCCCATTATTAAAGTTATTCCTGGAATGCAGGAAAAGTTTTCCTTTGGACACCCGAATTCAGTTTGAAAAAGAAAAAAGCATGTGGCAATGTGGCTTCTTTTTATTTGATCATTCATTCAAGAGAGGTTTCTGGTAATTACTCTCTGATTTCTCTTTTAATGTAAACAGATGTCTAGAAAGTCTTGTCAGAAGAAAATGGAGGTAAAGTAGCTGAAAAAATACATACGAAATAACATTAGCAACTCAATGGTGGAGTGCTGTAGTGTATAGTTTGAAAATGTAATATGTTTTAACTTCTTTTGTGTGACAGGAAGGAGCTTATTTGAAATACTGTTTTTAATCTGCTGTCATTGTACATCAGTTAGTATTTTGAAAGTGTTTCAAATATGGTAATTAGATAAAAGGCCGAAGCGCTGCAAATGGTTGTTTTCAGATATCCTTATATCCTTATATCTTCAAGCAATAAGATATTATCAAAACTTTAATTCAGGAACAATACCTCCTAGATGATTTTTTTTATAGTAATATACAATACATAATCATGGTAAAATGTTATAAAGTGCACATATAAATATGATATTTGTATGTGTGCAGCTTTGCCACTGCCCATTATGTCTCTTGGGTCTACACAGGGTTGCTGTTAAGCTGATGCCTGCATTGCAGCAGACTTTAGGAGAGTTTTGCCTGAGTGAGACTGCCAGCTCCTTGCAGTTTTTCTGCTTCGGCTATGGGCTCCGGGCTGTGAACTCAGAGCTCCAGGCAGTGGCTTCCTGTCCTCCACGCTTGGAAGCTCTTCCAGAGAAGGCACAATCTCCTCTTCCCTTCAGGGGGTTCCACTTGACCCAGTCTTACTGAAGGAAGTTAGGAGAACTGTGGACAGAAGCAGAAAACCTTTCCACCACAAAAACAAATAGAAATATTTGTCTGAAACGGTGTTTTGAACATACGTAACGTTCCTTTGCAGCAGCTACGAGTCTTTTCTTTCATACTGTTTAAAACTTTCACGTGCTACTCAAAGCTTAACACTTCTGTTGTTTCTGAGAATTTATAGCTAATGAAAACATAGCCACTTATGTTAATTAGGACTTCAGATTTTAATTAGACTTTAATTTAGACTGTATGTGTGCATACTGTATATGTGAATTTACTGATTCTGAGATTGATGAGATTACTGGATTAAGAGTACTTCTCAGAGTGTCCATGTACCTAACATAGATATTTATGCACTTCTTAAAGCGAAGTATGAGCATTTAGCTACAGATTGATTTTGTTTCTCCCTGCTGCATCATAAGCAGGCAGTATAAACATGCTTGAGTTTCTCTACTCCTTTTAGCTAAGATCACCTAAAATTTTACCTCTTGCTTTACCGTATTTTTAAAATATTAAATTCATACATATAAATCTGTCTAGCTGCAGGAATGCTAACAAAAGGTTGATAATGCTTCGACCATTTTCTAAACTCTTTCTCTCTTTCTTCATTGTTCTCCTTTGTTTTGTCTTCTTCCTCCCTGCATTCATTATATCTAAAATACTGTAGTGCTCAATGTGTGGGACGCATCTTCTGTGCATTAACACTCTTTTGCCATCTCTCTCTCCTTTTTCCTTTCTTTGCTTTCTTTGATCTATTTTTTTTTTTAGTCTTTGTTCTTTTATTTTTCTTTCTTTTTTTTTTTTTCTTCTCTGAGAAGATTTTCAAGCAGTCCTGAAATACTTTAATGTATTCCTCTGAGCAGCCTTTATTTCTACATTGCTTTCTTCTTGGGTCCTGACTGAGCATTTCTTTAGCAAGATATATTCCAGCTTCATCAATAACAGACTGTGTAAGTAAATGTTCCCAAAATAGGTCACTTTCAGAAGAATAATTTAAATATGGTCTTAACATTGAGAAAATTAACCAGTGAGAGGAATATGATTCCTCTCTTAAGAGGGATTTTTAAAAGGGCAGCTTTCAAGGATATGAATATTTTGGTTTTTTTTTCAAAAAATGATTTTCTAGAACGGGATGTTCCCTCCTGTTGTAGGATCAGAAGATGTGCCAAGCAGAGATGCTAGGTGAGGTCATCTTATTTTTTGTGAGTGTTGAAGGAATTTCTCTGGAATATTGAAGATGTTAATTTTTGAAGGAGAGAAAAGAGAATAAAGTGCTGGACTTCTCTCATTTCTGCTGTTGTTATTGATCTGGCCTCCTTTGTGTAAGGCACTGAAATAAAGAAGGCAAACTTAGGATATTATGTAGTTGGATTCACAGCCTTTTCAACCAGTGTTGCTCTAGGGAAGGAAGTCTCAAGGTTAAAAGACCTCTCCCACTTACTATTAGAAAGTTAGATTCAAAAAAAGATATCAGCCCATTTTCATCCATTTAAATCAAATGTCAGATCTCCAGGTTCACATAGTCCTTTTAATGTCTCAATATTATTTTTTCTTTTTTTTTTTCTTTTTCTTTTTATCTTTTTGCTGTAGCATTCTTTGGAGCAAAAGACAATACCAGAAAATCTGCCCTCCCCAACAGACAAGTATAAAGTAAAGTATCAGCAGTATGAGGCAGAGATGAAGGAAAGATACAAGCAGTACTCTCAAAGAATTGCAGAAAAGAAAAAAGACCACAGCCAATGTCAAGAAGCTTCAAGAAAGGTAACTAACGAAATAATTAAATTTTTGATGGCAAATGTGTGTTGGTATTTCGTTACAGTGTGTAGAGAGGTTTGCATATGTGTGTAAATAACGTTCTTTATTTATAACTTCTATCTATTGTATAGATACTTCTATTTGTGGTTTCAGCAGCTGAAGTTGAATAGGGTAAAAGCCATAGGAAGTTCGCCAGGAAGTTTTATATTACTATATAAAAAAAGAAAATGGTGAAGGAATGTGGGGTTAAAATAATGGAAGATAATACCTGTCCTTTTTGCTTTGAGCCTGTATGAGGTGGAGTACAGTGCTTCCTCTTGAACTTCTGTAAACCCAGCCACCTTTGTCTATATTCTTCATATCCTCCATACAGGAGATATTTTCATAATACCTGCAAACATGGACCAAGTTCTGTGCTTTGCCTCTTCACTGTCCACACTATTTACATTCTTTGCTTGGTGAGAAGCAGCACTTCAGCTGAGGTGGACTTTTCACTATGTGTAAGATGATAGAAAATGCACTGTTTTTTGTTGGCTGTTTCTGACCAGAACAGAGAAGAGATGAATTCTTCTTCATTGAGATACTAGGAGTTTGTCTTCTCTGCTGCCATTTTTTCACAAAGCTTGTAGGAACACAATATTTTTGAGATTTTCTGCTTTCATAAGGTTGAAAGCTGGTAAGGATTCCAAAACTGTATGGAGAGAACACAGCAAAATTCTGTCAGTTCTTTTTCTGTATTTTTTTTTTTTAGTCTGGCTTTCTAAGAAATTAGCCCAAAGAAAAAGAATATAGAGTTGGGGGAAAAAAGAAAATGGAATTTTTAATAAAGTGTTTAATAAAGTTTAATAAGCGTTTTAATAAAGTAATAAAGAAAGTTATTTAACTTTCTTATGAAAAGAATGTGTTATATTTCTGTATAGGGTACACACCTTGAAGACAGGCAGAATGCTGATATGGCAGCTCTTGATGAGAAAGCGCTCATTCAGCAAGGCTACACAAGCAAGCCTTACAATATGCAACACAGCATAAAGAAATCAGAAGCTGTAAGTTTTTTCAGCTGAATTCAGCCTGTCTAGACTACTATCTACTAGTTATCTGTAATACTTGTTTTTTTGTAGCATGTATACAAATGAAAATGCAATTTATGAATAATAAATAGAAATCTCTAGGAATCATATTCCTCTGCTACGCTACTCTCTCCATGAAGTAGTTCTTCCCAGTAACCATTCTGAGTTTCAAGGCTTCATCTGTGACTTTGGCCTCCTGTTACACAGTCAGCCACTGTCAAAAAAAAAATATTTGGCTCTGTCATCTTTGTAACTGTCCTTTGATTGTAGGCTGCTTTTACGGTGCCCCATAGCTTCCTCTTCTGCAGAATAACAAACTAATAAACAATAAGTTTATTGGAAATAATGCAGAGATAAGAAAAGCTGTCTTTCAATAGAAATACTAGAAATCTCATGTTTGGCCAGTGGCAGAACAAGGAGTAATGGGTACAAATTGAAACACAGGAAGTTCCATCTCCATATGAGTAAGAACTTTTCTGTGAGGGTGACAGAGCCCTGGAAGAGGCTGCCCAAAGAGACTGTGGAGTCTCCTTCTCTGCAGATCTTCCAAACCTGCCTGGATGCCACCCTGTGCCCCATGCTCTAGATGTCCCTGCTGGAGCAGGGGGGTTGAACTAGATGACCGCTAGAGGTCCCTTCCAACCTTAACCATTATGGGATTCTGTGAACTAAAATTCATAGACAATTTAGTGTGTAGCAGAGAATATTGTTCGGCTATTCTTCATTTGAATAGGACTCCTCTATTCAAAAAAAAAGGTGGGGAAAAAACACTTGAAAATCCCAGATTAGTTGCAATATTATTAAGTTGTTGGAGTGTCTGTTGTTTTATTTCATTTACTCTCAGACATTTTTTCCTTACAGGAAGATGTAGCTGCAGAGAGGAGAAAACAAACTGTAGTAGAACAGGTGATGGTGGATCAGTTATCTAGGTGAGGGAATTAATAAATACATTTTAATTTTCCATGGGGAATAATTCAGATCTGTGAACACTTGGCATTTATTGCAAAGGAGGAGTTTTGACCACGTCAAACTTTTCCACATTTTTGAGTGTGCTTTAGTAATCCTGGGATGTACTAAAGTTGTCTGGTGATGGCAATATTGTTTTATGATGACAATATTGTTTGATGCAGGCTAGTTCAATAATGTTTCTCATTATTTGTTTAAAATGAGCTGTGGGTGTTTCTACCTTATAGTGCCTCCATACTTAGTTACTGTGCCTCTAATTGTTTATACTGATACTATAGTTTATCAAATTTTGATCTTTTTGAGGCTGAAATGTTGTTACACTTCACCATTTTTTTTTTGTTTGTTTCAATTTCAACTGCAGTTTAGCAATGAGCATTGTTAAAAAAAGTCTGTTAATACTTTAATGCTATTTAAAAGCTGAGATATTAAAAATATGGTCAGGAAATTTGCATGAACGTGCCAAGTTGTTCATCAAACATCATGTTTACGTTCCAAATGTCATTGTAACAGGATTAAGAATATGAAAGCTAGAAGCCATGTTCAATGTAGAACACCCAGTTTTCAAAAATAGTGCTTGTACCTTGTCATATCTTTACAAATAAATAGGCAAAGCAGGTGATTACGGGGATCATTTTAACAATATGCTGGTTATGTTGAAGTGGTTTTAATCCTACTGATGCTGGATTAAAAGCTCAGCGTTGTGCATCTTGGTTCACTAATGTTCTTTCTATGCTTAAAATCCTTCAGCTGGTCCTCTTTTTTTATAATTCCTGTATTTCTTCTCCTGCTTTGAACCCTTCTATTGACACTGTCAAAACAATGTTCAGTAGTGCTGCAGCTGCAGCAGGGCGAACTTTTAATTTAAAAATTCTCTCTGTTTATGTTCCAAATATAACTGTGCCAGTACTGCCAAGGGAATTGTTAGCAGAGAGCAGGATGGTAATCGGGGGAGATTAGTTTGAAACTGTCACATGAAAAATCTATTAAAGGAAACACAAAAGTTTTTTGATTTTGTTTTAATGGAACTAAATTTGTAGTTAAATCAGTGCAACTAATTTGTGTAAGGATGGATCTGCATAGATCAGAGAGTAGCTTTATAAACTATAAAATATAAAAATTATTAGCCATACAAAGCTATTTTTTTTTCCTTTTGATTATGAACCATTTAGATAACTCAAGGAAAGATGCAATCTAATGTATTTTTTAAGTGCCACCTGTTTTGTTTTGATTGTTAAGCTGATAAAGAGATTATCGTAATGTTCAGATTTCCGTTCATTTCTCTCCCACACGCTTGTTGGGACTTCGCGATCCTGTAGACTGGGTAGACAATGGCTTGAGAGAAGAAGTGTCCATGGATAATTTTATTGAATGATCTCATTAGCCAGCACTGATTTATTTGGAAAGGGCCACTGATAGAGAAAATAAACGAGAAAGTGGGAATGAGGCAAAAAAAACCAAAAATGAACCTTCTGAACTATACGCATAAAGTTACTACCAGTGATGCATTGCCAGACTATTGTTGCATATATTTGACTTTGAATAATAGGTTCAGACTTTGTAAAAAAAAATACACAAAATTAAGCGTGGTTAATGGTTATCTCCATATATCCATGTTCTTACTGTGCACTTTTTTTTTTTTTTTTTTTTTTTTTTTAAGTAAGAATATGTGAGATTATATGCTTCCTGTTGCTTCCTATTACTTACTTCTGCCTGCCCTTTTTGTTTAGGGCTGTTATAAGTGATCCAGAGCAATCAACACGAGCTGAGATTGATCAGACATCTCATGGACTTCCAGGACTTGGTACAGCACCGTTGCGCTTTAGAAAAAGAACACTACATGAAACAAAGTAAGTTTTCCCAAGTGGGCATTCTTCAGAAATTCTTTTTTGGGGCTCTGATTATTTTGTTTTCTGTTAAGCCTTCCCTGACAGGTTAATTATTGAAAGCATGTCTCTACAAGGACAAAGGAGTGCAGACCATGACAGGTGGGGGAAACTGGCATAATTCCCTGCCCTGCCTCTTTCCAGGCCTTTCACAGCCACGCTTTCCTCCAGAAGCATAGAGGCAGGCAGGGGAAGCCAAATTGTCTGCTCTCAGACAATTGTTCTAACACCTCCCAGACCTGTTCCAGGAGAGCCATCAGTGATTTGGTATTTTTCCAGAATCTTTTCCTAATCTCCCTGATATATTTTTAGGTGTTTTGCTCCTGGCTTAGATCCAGTAGCTTAATGCAAGTCCTCTTTTTTTATAATTTAATTTAGTTTTTATTTTTTATTTAGAGTTCTCATACAACCTGGGAGTACTATCTTGCCAGCTGCCTTTGAGTTGGCTGCATGCTTGCAATCTTGTTTTTTTTAAGATTCCTATCCTGAGGTGCAAAAATTGCATGAATATATATTAGCAGATACTGATGTAGATCTTCACAACATAATCAGACTTTCTGTCATGTTTTGATTTCTGCTGAAATAGGTAACTGGGCATTTAAATGTCATTTCTTGCCTGTGAACATTGAAATGGTTACTCTAAGATCTTGAGAAAAAGCAAGAAAACATTTTGATAATGGGATGGATGTATAGTTCTTTTTTCTTGTTACTGATCTGTCTCAATATACAGGCAAACATTTCTGTTTTGCTTATTTTAATACCATGTTCTTAGGCTTTCTCAGCAAATTTCTGTTTTATCTGTATTCTTTTAAAACAAACAAAAAAGGGCAATAAAAAGTGTTATTTTTATGAGCAATTGTCCAGCCTCAGTCTCTTACATCCATCATATGGACATACCTCCTTTTCTGGAAATAGTGATCTATATTCACGGTTGATGTAAAGTATCTAGGTCAGTAAAGGAGATCCCCCATGGGTATTTTGCACAAAAATGTATTGTGGGGTAGGAGCATGGTGGAGGTTTAATTATTGACATCACCATGTATAAAAAAGAGAGATTTCTATAATTTTTGTGGATGCAGTGTTTTTCTGTGGTGAGCAGTTGTATGATGCAATTGCAAAATGCCTTTCACTTTACAACTCTGAGTTTCTTTCTAATTCAGCTGCAAGGGATCATCACTTCAGCCAGGTTGCCAAGGATACCATATTTCACATTTTGAAACTGCTGATTTTAATGTAATATTGCTTTGTGAGCATATAGGTGTTAACGAGTTGAATTGTTTTCACAGAATAAAGACCAAATTAGGATTAACTGAAAATATGCTTTCTAACAAGCTACGTTTTGATAGTAGGATTGTATCAAGGTAATGACAAATTTTTGTAAATATTTTCAGATTTATGAATTTATGAATGGTGATCTTTACCCTCTTGAAATAATTAATTGCACTGAACCTTTCTTTCTGACCCCTGTGTTTAGGAAAAAAAAAACATGTCATGTGAGATGTGGGTGTATATATAAACATGTATAAATACAGATTTTGATGTGGCTGACTTAGTGGTTTACAGACCCATTGCATAGCATTAAGA